>JANZLC010000202.1:45580875-45615737 GCA_026413385.1 Erythroxylum gracilipes
CGTTTAACGGACAGTCACGGGTCAAATGATATTAATTAAGCCTCAAATGGATCTTAAAGTGAACCTAGAATGATCCTAGGTATATGGGACTATTATATGAAAGATTTGACGTGAAATTGAAGGGTCAAACTTAGTGAATGAATGGATGGAATCAAAAGTGTCAAATGCATATGTAAAATGGAAATGGAATGCTTATATGCTTGTGATATTGTTCAAGGAAATTGAGTAAATGATATTAAGTGATTTATTATGATAGAGAATTGGATATGAGGAGCTCATATGAGGTTAGAAATGAAATGATGGGAAATTGAGTTATGCTATAAAATGAACAAGTGGTCTTGAGATGCAAGTATATGGATGTGTTAGACTCTTAAAGAGTCAAATGTGAATGGATAATCTAAAGTGATCATATGATAATGAAAAGTAAGACTAAGTTCCATTAAACAAATTGAATTATGAGATACAATGTGAGTGTAAAGCATATACCCCGGAATTGTCATTGAGCATGCATTATTCATTACACATTTGTACATGTGAAAATGGGATGGGTATGATTGTGCTTCTCTTAATGTGTGTGCAAATTGTGTTTTGCTTATGATTGATACAGGACAGAATGTCCACAGCCAGACGTTCCCGGATCATAAAAGCAAAATGCTAATCTGGAGCGTACTGTGAGTAGACCTAGATGGTCTTATATTATGGTTCATTTGGTTATGTTATAATTGGATAAAATTCATACATTGAATGATCTTTGAATCGTGATACTGATTGTGATTGAATATGGGTTCCGGACAGGAGGTCCGATGAATTGTGTACTGGATAATTGCGTTATTGAAGTGCTGATTGATGTGAATATGGGAACTAAGTGTACTGATTGTGATTGCTCAGTGTGATTTGAATGTGCATTATATATAAATAGAAATGTGAGTTCTCGACTTAATGTCGAATGCCGGACCAAGGTCCGATGACATGGGAAAATGATTAAATTAGTTCATCCATGTGAAATTGTGAATTCTCAACTATATGTTGAATGTCGGACCACGGTCCGATGAGCAGTGATTATGAATGAATAAGTGCATGTAAATGTGAGTATTGCATCCATATCATGAATGCATAAAATAAAATGGCGGTTGTGACCAGAGTTGCCAACGATCAGAGCATTAGCTCAACGAGTGAAAAAGGGCCTCGAGCTCGAAAAGGGAGTAGTGCATTCCCAGAGGGCTCTCCTCTCCCTAGATGCGTTTAACGCTTAATGAGCCCTATATGGGACAGTTATCAATGAGCCCTACATGAGACAGTTATCAATGAGCCCTACATGGGACAGTTATCAATGAGGCCTATATGGGACAGTATACACTTGGTCACAACAAAGCAATAAACAGAAAATGAGTCTCATGTACATATGCATAGCATGATTGATTTCATTGTATTTAATGGGATTGACTACATTGTATTTATTCGGAATGACTTCATTGTATTTAATGGGATTGACTACATTGTATTTAATGGGAATGATTTCATTGTATTGACTGGGATTGATTTAAGTGTATTGAATGGGATTGATTCAATTATATTGAAAATGATTGTGAAACGGTATTGATTTGAAAATGATTGTGAAATGGTATTGATTGTGATTATAAAGTGCATTAGTGATTGTGAATTGTGACTAAATGCGAATGACATTTTGTGTTGTGTGATTGGGTGAACCATCGATGATGGTCACTCACTGAGTTCGCAAAACTCACCCAAAATTTGCATATATTTTTCAGGATTCGGAAGGATACCCCGTTATGTAACGGGAGTAACTTACTGCTCGCGTGGAAAGGTTAGAGGTCGGGATCAGTTCGTGTCTGCATTAGGGTTTTTGTATAAAGTGTGTTCCGAAATTTTTGTATAGTGTATATGTGATCATTTCAGTTTGTATTAAGTGTTGAAATATGGGATTCTTAATAAATGGGATTAATTAAATGGGAATATTATTGTGCATATCAATGTGTACCGATTGACAATGATTATAAGTGGTTTGTGCATTGAAATGGGCCCCAATGGCCCAAAGTGAAATGGTTTATGATTAACGAGGATTGTTTTCAAAAAAAAAACGTATACTGATTTTGGGTTTGAGTACTCTAGCATGCCACCCTCGCGGGTCACGGGCTCAGATATCACTGTCGATATCGAGTTCGGGTCTTGCGGGAGTGGGGTGCTACACCATGCATCCTCCCAGGGGGTATTTGGGTGTTACAAAATTTCTTCACTTCTTGTTGTATAGCATTGGTTAATTCTGCAGATAAACTAGGCATTTTTCTTTGAGCTTCATCCTCATTAATATCGTCAAGTGGTGTATCAACCATATTTGCCACCAATCTTGATTGATTATTTCCTTTCTGCTCCTTCATGTTTTTGAACCAGTCAGGGTAATCATGTAGCTTGAAGCAAGTTTCCCTTAAGTGCCCTTCGGTATGACAGTAATCACAATATCTGTTCTTCTTAGATTCCCTTTTCTTGTTATGCCACTGACTACTTTCTTTGGCCTCAGTCTTGCTATTCCTATTGCCTTTTTTGAAGCTTTGACTTGTTCTTATTAACATAGCACTTTAATCAGTGACATCTCCTATCACCATATGCATTTGTCTTTGTTTTTCAACCCTCATCAACATTGAGTAGGCCTTGTTGATGTTTGGTATCAGAGACGGCCACTTACGTTGCTCTCGTTGTCGCTGTGATCTTCTCCTCTGTCATACTCTGTTTATGCTACAAATTGTTGTAGTGTTTCGATCAAGCTTTTTTATGGCTGGAGTCAATTGTGGTGTAGAAACCAATCCATTCCAAACACATAGAGATAACAATGATGGAGATCCACTACAGCTACAAGGATCAGACGATCCAAGTATGATACTTGTATCATCTTCTCTCATCAAAGAGAACTATCTCTCATGGTCTAGATCTATGCGAATATCATTAGGAGCTAAGGAGAAATTAGGGTTTATAAACGGTAAATGTCTCATGCCTGAGGAAAGTAGTCTATAATACAAACGGTGGTTAAAGGTGGACTTAGTGTAATATAATCTGATAAGGATAAGATTATGATATTAGCTAGTAGAGTTTTATTAGGACTCTAGCTTGGTTATCTAAAGGTGCCTATAAACAGCTCATTTGAGCCTTACTCTTCTCAACAAGTGAGTGTGAGAGACACTGAGATGTGAGAAAGCATTCCTTTGTATACTTTGAGGGAAGTAATAAAGGTTGGTGTTTGCCGTATCTCTTTCTTATTCTTATTGTTGCCATAAATATTTAGTTCTTTTGTAATTTTCTTGCAAGGGTGTGAGAGTGAAATACTAACGAGTAAGTTGGTCGACGATCACGGGACAAGATTAAATCTTGCTTTAGCAGAGTTAAGTGAGATTGTTGTGCAAAGGGGTTGACGCATCTTGTGGGACAAGTTCGTGCTTGAAGGAAAACATTTGTAACAATTACCCTTATTGTGTAACCCATTATAAATTTTGACAAAAGGGAAAAATTATTTAAAAGACTATTTAAGTTTTAAAATATTACATAAAATTTCTTAGTTTTTTATTTTAAAGAATACTATGGCTCGGGAATTAAGAAGTAATTATCACAATTACAAAAATAAATAAGATTAAATGCCATTATATATATATTATGGAGAATTTCAAAGTTTTTTGTTTTAAGAAAGTATTATGACCCATGTATTTTGGCTAATTTTTCCAAGTATTACATGTAAAATTTAATTTATTCTAAGAGATCAAAAAGGATATGATAATTATTAAAATAAAAATTTTCAACATTTGAGTATGATAATCTTGTAATCAAATAATAATAAACTTTAGGGATAACAGATTTTAAAATTTTCAATCATTTGAGACTTTTTCAACTTAGTGTCCAAACTTTTAAAATATTTAATTAACTAACCTTTTATAAATTTAACAATTCATTTCAAAATATTAGTTCTGTTTGTACTTTGTTGATTTGGCTTATAGAATCCTTTCTGTCCATGACATGTAAGCATTCACATGAAAAATTAATTACCAACTAAATTATCCTTGTGAACTAAAACACTCAATTGATCGATTGACAATTAATTTTACATCGACGCTTATACGTCATAGACAAAAAATATTGCTTAAACCAATTCAACAAAATACTAAAAGACCTAATATTTTGAATTAAGTTGTTAAAATTATAAAAAGTTGGTTACTTAATTTAAAATATTTAAAACTTAACACTAAATTAAGAAAATCTCAAAAGATTGAATATTTTACAATCTCTTATCTCTAAACTTTAAAGTGCAACTCTATTATAATTAATTCTATTTTCATTTTCTCCTTCTAATTAATTTACAATATGTCCTATAAGCAATGTTTAACCAGGTCTAAATTAAAACAAAAAACAAAAAGTTTAAGGTTTAAAGGATACAATCAATATTAAACGATTATAAAATTGATTAAAGATTGAATAAATTTGAAGAATTTGTAATAAGATTGAATGAGAATGTCTTTAATTTAAAGTTTAATTGAAAATGAAGACTTTTAAATGAAAACTAATTAGTTTATTTTATTTTATAAAAATGTTTACAAAAATTGTCTAATTAATTAATAAATTGATCAATTTTTAACAATAAAGATTATTAAAATAAATTGAACAAAAAAATTAAAAACTAAACTAAAAAGTTGGTCGGTCAAAGACTTTTATGATTAAATCGTCTGAACCAATTTAGTTGTTTTAATCATACCTAATAAGTTTAGGGCTATTACCAAATTATTAATCTTCAAACTACATCTCCATTTTCCTTAATTCATAAGCCAAAACAAAATCCTTCATTTTCAATTAAGAAACTTTTTTAATAATTAACAGTTGCCATTTATAACATTACTCTCCTAATAACTTCCATCAACCATATGGTTTACAGAACAGTAGTCTTAGTGGTTTTTCATCAACAGTACCCTTACCAATACAAAAGAAAATGAAAATTATATTTACATGCATGTGGGAAAATAAAATTAAAAATATAAATTTATTGAGATATGTAAAATAAAACTGTGTACATAAACAAGTGAAATTTTATTAATCTTCTGAATTTATAAAACTTGTTAATACCTTTCAAATATAGAATTTTCAAATTTGAAGAAGATATTAATCAGTAATTATGACAGATAAGCAACCAGTGAGACCTTAGTCTGCATGCATGCAAGCTAGAACCAGCTTTTATATATTGATCGATAGCTCTAATTAGTCTTGTTAACTCCATTCCAATTTTTTACAATATGACAAGTCTAAATTAAAACTTAATTTTTTAAAATGTATACGTAAATTTAATTTACAGGCATTGCTTTAAATTAAAATATAAGGTCCAATTAAAATACGCTTATAATTTTATGCAAATTAGTTGAATCTAGCAGTATTATTCTTACAATAAACTTAGTATATTTTATAAAACACTAGAATAATAGTCCAAGCATATCTAAAATACAAAGTTTAGGCTATGTTTGATTGGACGTAAGATTTTTAATGGAATGTAATATTAGAAAATTGTTATTTGGGAGAAGGATGGAAGAGTTTATAATATAATATAGTGAAAATGCTATTTGGAAGAAGGGTTTATAATATAATATAGTGAAAATTTGTTTATCATTTTACATTTCATCATAAACTTCCTAAATCGAAAGTTTCTTATTTTTACTGTTTATAATGAAATAAGATGTAATATGAAACTCTATCTTTCATCTCATTCAATTCTATTCCATTCTATTATAATCTTTCCTCCCAAACGATAGAATAATATTACATTTCATTTCATTCCATTAATAAACCATCAACCTAGCATAACCTTATTGTTTCTTAATTTATCACTTGACTACAATGTATTTACTAAAACTTCATTTACATATTAGCATCATCATCATCATCATTAAACATTACATATTAGGTTCAATGGAAGGTTTACTTATTTGTCCCACTAAATCATATTCTAATTATTTGTTTTTACAGTTATTTACTTGAATTAGTTAATCAAATAACTCTTCTTCTGTTTTTTTGAATTAAAAGGAGCGTGTATATACAGCCAAAATAGATATTCTTTCGACATTTTTGTTCGTAAAGACCAAAGAGCTTATTGGCCGATGTATTCTAGGCTTTATCTTTTTGTCTCCCTTGTTGTCTCATTCCTAGTCTTATTACTTGTGCATTCTTCCCATATCCGAAACCATTAAAGACTTTTGAAGGAAACTTTAAGACAATAGATGCAATCTAAAAATTCTTGAAACCCAAAAAGTATAATTCCTAATCTTTACAAGATATGTTCAAATGGTTTTCAACCTATTCATATTTCTTTAGTTTTTTGGTTTTCAAATTAACAAGTATTTTTCACAAGTTCGATTTTATAATACTAATTTTATTTCGAGTTCGAGTTTAAAACCCTCTTTATAAAATTATCTATGAAATTCAAAATTTAATTATTTTATTTTAAGTATAACTTGGTTATGAAATTCGAAACTTATAAACCCTAATTTTTGGAGATCTATTCAAACGGATTTTATCATGTTCATAAAGAATTTTTATGTTTTTAGTTTTTATATTAAAAGAAAGTTTCACTCACAGACGCATATATATATATGAAAAATTCTTTTTTGTAAATATGCTTTTAGAATCTAGTTTTTAATTATTTTATTTCAAACTTGATTCGTCTGTCGTTATAGAGTGTCTGTCATTACAGACTATACTTCTCGGGAAAGTTATTCTACCCTAATTTTAATTAAGAGAACCACATATTTAGAATCTTTAGATGTTCATGAAAATTATTTTAAGTGTTACAGGTTAATTTATCTAATTTGGTTTTGCTAAATGGTCCCCCACTCGCATGCGAGGTTAAAGAAACCCTAACCCTAGAGGTTACTTTACCTTCTCTTGGTCAACACACGCACAGTTCTGGTAGATGGAGACATGGAAGTGGACTTTTGGGAAAAAGAAAAAGAATATATAAGCCAGAGATTACCAGACAATGACTTCATAGCAATCGGTTATAGGAAACTAGAGACTGTCCCCAGACAAGGGGGACTGATAAGAACAAAGATTCATCAACACAAAGCACTGTTCATTACAGATCAACAAGTTCTTGATGAAAACGTCAAGAACATTTGATGTTGATGCAAGAACAGTGATGGGAATTAACCTCAATCGTATGTTGTTCCTCTTCGTTTTGTTCAAGAAGAAGAAATTTTACCAGTTTATTTTTATCCGCAGAAAAAAAAAATGATGAGCATATGCTGATTCGATTCTGATCAAACACCTGGAAAGAATTCCTACCCTTCCTCCGAAACCCGAAGCTAGATTGATCAAACAATACACTGGAACAGATTGGTAAACAAATCTCAACATACGAATCCTACAATTACAGATCATTCTCTCTGAAAGTTGTTACTATGGAGCTGATCTTGACTTGTTGCTATGCCGCTTCTCAATAGCATCATACTGGTTATTTCTTGGCTGATACGAAGAAGATGGTTCCTCCTTTTGATCTTCAGGATTGCTATTGCTTGCCTTATCACCTTCCAATTCTCGATATCTTTGAAGATACCTTACCAAAGGTCCAACGTAGTCATCGAAACCAAGAGCTCCCATAGCCCAGCAAACATCATCTCCATTCACTGTCTTTCTTCTTTCCTTCTTGCACTTCTCTGATGCTTCACTGGTCACAAAGCTAATGAACTCCGACACACATTCTTGCATCGTTTCCTTGGCTTCCTTCGAGATTTTCGCGTTCGCTGGCAGCATCTTCTTCATTATCCGGCCCACGTTCGCTATCGGTAGCCACCGGTCTTGCTCCTTGATGCTTCCATCTTCACTTGAAGCACTCGCTCCTGGATGATCCACCATCTTCAGATGCAATGCAAAGGTAGCTATCTACTATGCTTCTTTAACTCCCAAACCTAGACTAGTTGTTTATAGATAAATTCCAACCATATATTATACAATAATACAGTCTTTTATCTTTAAACTGGTCAAAGTTGTTGTCTATTGCAGGCCTAAACACTTAAAATTCTTTCTCCCTGTGTTTAAATTCAAAGAATTTAGAATTAGATGAATAATAAAGAAACCCAAAAAAAAAAATCATGTTTTTGAGCTGGTACTTACATGCTAGTGACCATGACTTGTGTTATACCAAGTTCAACTTGTCATGTGAATTAGCAGACCAGTATAATTTTGTTTGTTGTATCAGTAATTAATTAATTAATAGAGTAATCATGATTAAAAAATAGATTTACCACCAATTTTATATCCCGACTATTCATACTAACAAACTTTGAATTGTTATTTATTTTTCTCCTTTGTTAATATCATCGAATCCATTCAATGAGATTATAAAACATCTCGAATATAAATTAATTAAATTTAAAATTGCGAATAATCTAAACTCTCGTAAATTCTATATTTAAACTAGAAAAAGAAAATTTATTAACACAAATATTTAATAATTTTTTAGGGTTTAAACAATGGATTTGTGTTGGATTGACATAAATTTTTAGGGTTTAAACAATGGATTTGTGTTGGATTGTGACAAGAAGCAGTCCTTAACTGTCAATGAGCTCAAATGTTGTTGAAACATCCACCATTTCTTTATAATTGACTGAGTCTGAGTTTCACTTTGACATACCCAACATTAGTTTTTTAATTGGATATTTGAGTAGTATAATTTGGCTCCAATATTGCATGGTGGATTTGGGTTGGCTGTTCAAATTAAAGAGCTGTATCTAACCTAATTACATATCATATATATATATATATATATATATATATATCTTAAGAAGGTATTATTTGGAACGGAGTTGTACCAAGTCAAGTGGAAGCCTTATAAGTACATGATCAACATTAAGCTGTAATTAGCTTGCATTCTATTGGTATAATAACAAGTGAATTTCTTTTTTGTTTTACCGAATTAATTAATTTTAGAATGCCAATTTCTTCGTATTGCTTCATCCACATGACTATGAAGAAGAACTTGAATGCTAAAAAAAAGGCTCTAAAGGGAGTGGTATAATTGATAAAGATTTGTTTATGTGCTTATCATTTAAAATACTTAAACTATGGAGGTCAGCTTATCAATTGTTTTTAGCTTTTTGACTAAAAGTTAGTTTTTTTCATCATCTTAAAAAGTTATTTATGTGTTTAGTGAATGACTTATTGGTTAACTCCAATAAACTAATTTCTAAAAGTTCTATAAAAGGAACTTTTGAAGTTAACTGTTTACCTAATGACGGTATTGCTCTTTACTTTATTCTCTTTTCAAAGTTGACTTTTTTTTTTATCACACTGACGTTTGGCAGAATATAATAAAAGGGTTAATTAAACTTTTTAATATTTATTTAATTTTATAATATTAGTTTACATTTTAAAAAACCATAATATTATGTTTTTAAATATAAAGAATCACATAAAATTTATATTTTTAGTATATAACTATTATATATTGTATCTGTATCATACTATAATTATATATATTTTTTAATTTGTTAAATAATAAAATTCATATATATTATATATAAAAACTAATATGATGTAGCTCGCTGCATTATTTATATTAATAGAGAATTTAACGTTGGATTATTATTATTATTATGTTTTTTTATTAAAGTTATAAACTTATTTTTTTATTAAAGTTATAAACTTATTTTTTATAAAATTAAATATCTAAAATCTAAAATCTTATAAGAATATTCAATGAAATAATAAGAAATATAATATTCATGCTCTTACAATTTTTTTAAAAAATCATACCCTCATAAGTCATTTTACATATTAGCAACTAATACTAAACAACTAATTTTATCAAATAACTTTAATAAATAGTTGATATTATCTGTTGGTCAAATCAGCTTATAGAATCAGCTAATAACCAATGCAATTCATTGTTTGTCAAACAGAGTCAATTTCTTTCTATAATGATTTAAAATACGATGGATTGAGCTTGAAAGTACTAAATTTGTAAACACTAACTGAATTGAATTCGTCATTTAATTTTGATCGGTCTTTAAATTAAGTTCGAGTTTAAAGAATTAAATTGAATTTCGTCCCGAAACCTCGAAAGGTTTAACTTCTCACAACCTGCAGATGTAGATCAAGCTAACCCATTGCCATTTGTTTTTTTAAATCTATCCCATTTCCATTGTTGATCTGGATCTTTAACCAACATGAATAAACTATATTTTAGGAATAATTAATAATCTGGACAAGAATCTTATTGAATAGCTCCACTCCCAAGCTGGAATAGCATGCATTTGAAAGTTTAATATGAGAGATTCCATTCGAGTGGTGAAGTGAACGAATATGATTCTCCTCTGTTGAAAGAGTTTCACCAATCACGTGTAAGGATTTAATCAACCATCTATGGACTATGGACGAACTTCATACTCATGTCTTTATGCGTTCTTCAACTTTTTTTTTTATCTGTCAGCTTTTATAGCTCTCTTAAATAACTTTGGATTTTACACATAAATAGCCTGCAACATTGATAAGGGAGATTTGAAAACATCTAGTAATATGCAACCTTACTTTTAATTCACAGAAAAATTATTATATATATATGTGTGTGTGCAGGGGTGGATCCAGAAATTTTTTTAAGTGGGGTAAAATTTTATTTTTAATGGGATCAAAATTTTAACAGAGATAATTTTTTTTTGAGCTGGAGCAAAATTTATTTTATTGAATAAAAAAATTTAAAATATATATATATATATATTAATATATATATATGTGTGTGTATATTTCTGAAAAAATTGGCCCACTGCCCCCAATGTGCATCCGCCCCTGTGTGTGTATAAGTCTATCGAAAATAACTTTTCAACCAGTTAGGAGTAAGCCTGTGTTTATATATATATATATATAGTGAGATAATAATTAAAAATAAAATAAAAATAACATAGACTTAAAGATAATAAAAATAAATAAATATGTATAAATAAAAATAAACAATAATTAAATTTAGAACAAAGTAAAGAATAAAAATAAAATAAAATAAGTAAATAAATACATAAATAAAAAAGAAGACAAATAAATAAATAAATCAAACAAATCAGCAAAAAAAAATTTAGGCTAAATAACTAATAAGGAAGTACCACATATTAAATGTTTAAGCTAAATAGAAGACATAAGATTTGAAGAAAAAAATGTTCAAAAGACCTATAAAAAAAGAGGACCTTTCTATACGAGATCTTTTACCTTTAACTTAATTCTTCAAAGTTTTTTTATCGAGGTTTATGTTCTCATAAAGTTTGAGCAATTCGTATCATTTTTAATCACTTCTCTCTCATTTTTCTTATGCCTTTTTATTTTTCTCTAATAGTTTCTAATTTACACATAAATTACCTATTTTATATAAATTATTTAGTGAATTATCAAATTAAAACGAACCAACGATCGAATAAAGCTGAGGATTCTGAAAAGTTTTCAACTAATCTGATGATCTTTTCTTGACAAACTGGCTTACCCTGGGTTTGATTTGAAAAGCCCAACTCAGTTAAATTTGGTCTACGCTAAGAAGAATCCTTATTCATCTTTTCTAGGGAAGGAAGGGTTATCCAAAGTTAATAAATAAAATTTATTTTTATTCAAACTCATATTTAATAATTTGAAGTGATTTGAAAGTTATTTATAAAAATTATTATTTTATTGAATAACTAAAAGAAAAATAATTGATATTAATTATTATTTTATTATTTAAAAATTGATCGAATTAATTAGTTATATAAGCATTACCGTAAAAAATTAATTGTCAACTAATCATTTACGTAAACTAAAACTAAAACATTCAACTTATAACCTCTTTCGCATTTCAGTTCGCACGATGATTAATCGATAATTATTTTTTCACATGAACGCCTATTATCATAGATTAAATAAATTATATTAGTCAGATCAAGATCAAGTTCGGGTTGTCTAGGTCGGGTTTGGGCTACAAACCTGAGGCTTTAAAAACTATTTAAAAAATGTCAATTTTTTACTTTTTAATTTTAAAATAAAAACATTAGACCTTTAATTAGTGTGCACAATTTGGACTGCACACCTAAAGTCAGAACATAAGTTGCCAAACTTGGAAATACAGAATTCCAAACACACAAACATAATTAAACACCAAATAAAGAAAAATGATAAAACCAAGAGGACGATATCAATTAAAAATAATTAATACGGTCCAAATTCGTTAAGAGTCTTTGTCATCTTCGTGGGAGTGTCTGCATCTCCACAGGTATTTTATTTTATAAAAGCTCCAAAAGCAACCATTCCTTCTATATAAATAAGTATTTTTTGATAATTTTTTAAAATGTACACCTTTATTTTTCAATTTTGCCATATTTTTTTACTAAAGGTATCTAGCGACTGTACTAACAGGCTATTTTTTTTACCGAAAATGCCTAACGATTATACCAACGGGTTGTTTTGTCTTTCAAAACTGTGTCAATGGGCTATTTTGTCCATCAAAAGTACCTAACAATTGTGCCAAGGGATTGTTTTGTTTAATAAAATTATACCAACAGGTTGTTTTTTAACCAAAAATATCCAACGAAACTGTTTCCCTACCGAAAATACGTAACTACCGTATCAAAAACTTTAGTAAAGTAAAATAATATGTTTGTTCTGCACATTCAACACGTGAAAATGAGTATTAAATATAAAAATAATTTCAGACAAATTAAGGCACGTAATACCGTAAATCTAGTCATCGATGACATCTCATCGTATTTGTTGTCGAATGTCTATTGTTTCGATAAATTAAATTTTATTTACTTTAAAAAATCTTAACTACAGTACAAAATGTATTTAAAATTTAATTTATCAATTAAATTAATTATATCTATACAAACTAAAATTGATGTTTGGTTAAGCTTATACCAGTAGAGTTTTCATTAGGAGAACATTTTTTAGAAAAACTTTTTTAAAAAATTAATTGACTATTTGAATGTCATTTAAAAAAGAGTTTTTTTTAACAGCTTCATACAGTAGACTATTTGACAACATGAAAATAAAAAATAATTTTAATTTTAACTATATTTTATTTTGTAATAAAAATTATTTATGCATATAATTTTTTAAAACTATATTAAACAATTTGTAAAGCAAAATATATTAATTATTATATAATTTTAAACCATATGAAACATAAATAAAAAATATATTTAATCAAATGATTTAATCAAATGTTTTATATGGATTATAACATAAGTAAAACGTGAAAATGAGTTTGCAAGATAAACGTGAAGATAAGTTCGTGAGTATTGTGAGAATTATGTGTAAAACATAAGGGTAAAAATGACTTAAAAAATAAACTCATTAATTGATCTAAAAAATTTACCCAAAAAAATCATTTGAGAGACTTTTTAAAAAAGCTCTAAATTTGAGCTTCTTAAAAAATTGTATTTAGGTTGCCAAAAAAGTCATATCTATTAAAGAAGTAATTTTTTTACAACCAAACACTTATTTTTTACTTTTATAATAAAAAAAACTTATTTACTTCCAAAAAAAAAACTCATCCCAACAGTCATTCAAGCTTTATATTAGTTAATCATCAATTTCTTCATTTTCTTTAATAGTCTAGAAAACTAAAGCGTTGATTAAAATATGAATATTGATTTAATATTTTTTTCACTTTCATTATCCACTAAACAATTATTAGTTATTTACTTCACCCTTTTAAATAAATCCAAAAAGCCTAATGCGACGTGGAGTTAATTCAACTCAAACATCTTATCCATACGCTCCTCGCCGGTCCGTGCAATTTACCAACAGGAACCTCATGACTGCCTGCCATGTTATTCTTGATGATTATCATCTCCCTCTTTTTTGTTTACTTGTACCTTTATTTGTTATTTCCTTATTTATATTTAGCCTATATTAAATTAGAGATAACTTTTATTTTTAACCTTTTTAGCTAAAATATTTAAAGAATTGTTTTCAATTAATTTTTCTATTATAATTTGTAGTTATAATTATAATCTTAATCCCATACTAATTCTTTTTCATATGGATTATTTAGAAACAATCTCTATATTAATTAGGGGTAAAGTTGCGTACTATTAGACTTTTAAAAACTTTACACATCAACGAAATTTATACTGAGTGTTGTTGTTATTGTTGTTGATTTATAAAATGTTCAAACTAAATATTTTGAAGTAGTTTCTTCAACATTATTATAAGTCGACTTAAGCCACTTCTTTAAATTATAAACTTTAAATGAAATATACTAAAAATGAAATATATACATTTTAAGCATTATTCTTTTTTTTTAAACGGAAAAATCGTAGTCGTTATCTTTTAGATATACATTGAGTAAATCTCCGGATTGATGCAATAACCTATAAATTATGTCAACCGAGTGCTCCGCACTAAACAAGCCCTATACGACAGGCTCGATAGAAAGAGCGTAGGTAAAGAGATTTGAACATAGAATCTTTTGACCCATGCCCTCCTATTCTACCAACTTGACCGTCCCCTAAGAGCTTTAGACATTATTCAAACATTTAATATTACTAAGTATAATAAAACAAGATTTTTAAGTAATCACTATGCTTATTTTAATTATTCACGTTCCTAACAATATAATAAAAAACACTTTTTAAAATACAAAAATAGGTGAATCCGGAAAAATGATATTAATGTCATCATTTTTTAATAATTGAATAATTAATTGATTAAAATAGTTTTTTATTTTAACTCCTTAAATTAAAATTTCTTAATTCCTTATCAACTTAGATTTTAATTTTTTAATACGATAAAATTTATAATTGTTATCCTTTAAAAACTTATTAAATATAAATTTAAACAAAATTTAAATAAATTAATAATATAAAATTAAGTGATAAATTAATATTAACTCAAACCCTGTGAAAGTCCACCCAATTGGTCCACGCCATGAGGCGACTTTTTTTTTATTACAAAAAAACCGAAATTTCCTTTTATTTTAACATATTGAACAGGTGTGCTAAGCGTTAGTTTGGCCATTTGGAGTTCAAAACCTATTGAAGAGTTTTCCAGCCCACGCTCCCTTTCCACGCGCTTGATAAAATTCTCCACATTTACGAAACAAATATGTGCCACCAGATACACGCGCTCTATCCTCTGTTCTCTTTCCTCGGCTTTGGTATTCACTATTCAGCGGAGATTATCCTATGCGAGTCAGTCTATTTTTTAATCACGCGCCACATTCGATATATAATTTAATTACTCTAAAATTTTTTTTCTTAAGATTTATATTATAGATAATCAATTCAAACTTTTGGATTTTTTAAATTCAGCATTTAAGTTTTAGAAATTTTCAATGGAGTAACTAATATTTTAAAACTTTAATAATTTACATTAAAAATGTTAGTTTTTATTACCGTGACTAATATATAGATATTCGTATGATATTTAATGAACACGTCACATCATTAAAATTAATCTTTTGAACTAAAATGGTAAGGTATTTAAAAACTTGAATATTGAATTGAAATTTTTTAATAAGTTAAGACACTTTTAAATATATTAAACCGAAAAAATTGGTTAGTTTAGATTTATGAAAGACAAACTTTAAAAATTGATGTCCAAATAGAAGAAAAGAGCTTGTATCTATGCTAATATACCTAAAATTTAAGTTACAATCAATCTTTTTTTTGTGGTGTCTTATAAAAATTATTTTATAAACTACTTAAACTGGTATATAAGTTGGAAACTTATGATATAGTTCTCTTGAGGTTTATCAATGAAATATTATAAGAACTATGAGTCATAGAGGATTGAGTCAAGTGGGCAAGACGGATGGAGCTTTTAACTCGGGTTTGTGTGTCGCTATTGCTGGTGGCTTAATTCGTGATAGTTACAGACAGTGATACGGAGGCTTTTCCCAACACATCGGTCGCAACTCGCCTATAACAATTGAACTCTGGGATATCCACTCAGGCTTCACACTAGCTTGGACATTGAGATATCACAGGGTCATCTTAAAAGTGGACACTTTAGAAGTCATTTATTGGCTTTCATCTCCATTTTCTAAGATTGATATAAATAACTTTTTATTGACAGGTACGTGTGATTTTCTCCAACGTGATTGAGAGGTAAAAATCGAGCGTGTCCATTAGGAAGGAAACTAATGTGCGAACCACCTGATAGCCATTGCAGTCCAGAGCAATCTAGGGTTACATATTCTTTGGGAGCCTCCTCTACCAGTCCAGGATCTCATTCATAGGGACAGGCAAGGGGTCGAATATCGCAAAGTAATAAGTGTATTAGCTTAATTGTATTTAGCTTTTTCTTTGTATTTTAAAAAAAGTTATTATCAATTCATATGATCTAACAATGCTACGTACCTTATATCGAAAATTACCCACGAATGTAACTATTCTCGATTCATGTAATTTAACGTTGGTACGTACCTTAGGTTTATGCTATTTCCGTGCCCTCGGACTAAGGGTTGCAAGGATAGTTTTTTTTTTTTTTAAAAAAGCAAGGATAGTTTTTTAACACCTATAAATATTCTAATAAAAAAGCTAGTATTTACTCGTAACTTGTTATTCTTATAAACTGCTATTTGACCTTTCTCATTGTATAATCACACTCAAGAGGAATCTTACGTATAACATGCCAGGTGGAAGGTAACATAAGCAACCTAACCACACGCGCCAAGCCTTCGCGCGTTCAGTTACCGTTTTGGTCCTTAAAAAGAAAGAGACCAGACCAGAGCAGACCCCCAGAGAGACACCCCTCTCTTTCTCTCTCAACCTTTCTCACTCTAAATCAGAAAAAAAGGTTTTGGAAATAATTAATTAATAATAATATTATTATTATACATTTTCTCTCATATAAAAGGCACGGCTTGGAGCGAGGAAAGAAAGAAGAAAGAAAGAAACGACTTTGTTCTTTGGCTCCACAGTGCCATTAACTCTCTCTGTCTCCTCTCTTTCAGAAATCTTCACAAAAAATCAAGTCTTTTTGGACATTAAAGCTCGTTCTTTTACACAGGTACGTTATCACCTCTGCTTCTTCTTCTTCGTCTTCTTTAACTTCGTGAAGATTGTGTTATGTATGTATATATGTGTGTGTGGTCGTTGTGTGTGTGTGTGTCACGTTTTTGCTTGTTGTTTAGTTCATACCGAGTGAATCGGTGCGTAAACACGGACACCCATTTCCTCAAGTTAGCTCTTTTTTCACTTGGGTTCAGTTTTTACGGCTTTCTCTTTCGTTTCTATGAGTGGAGGAGGAGGGTGAGTTTTGTATAGTAAAAATTTGAGCTTCTTGGTTTTCTTTTGCTTCTTTGTTTGTTTGTTTCAATCAGCTCACACTTTCTGTGTTCTGCCTTTGTCTTTGCTTGTTTGTTCTATATTAGCAATTTAATGCTGGTTTTCTCCTGTGGGTTATCGGTTTCTTCCCAGTTTATAAAGCAGCTGAATTCTTTGGGATCGTTTCGTAATTCTAATCATAGCTTCGTGGTTCTCTTTTTTCCCTCCTAATGAATTCTTGGATTATGTGAGGCGATGCCAAGGCTTTGGAATGTTGGTGGTTATGTTTGATATGTTTGAAGTTGGTTCTTTCTGGAGATCAATGTGGCTAAAGGGTCACTGTGTTTCTGTGGAAAGCTCAAGCTTTTGTTTTTGTTCTTAGAATGGTGTATAGTTAGTTGCCTTGTTGCTTCTTTGGGTTTAAAAATGGATCTGGGAATGTTGGTTTCTTGGTTATTTGATCTTTGATAGCTACCTGCAACTCTCCTTCTTTGTGTTTTTGTGGGGTTGGTGATATTCTACAATTTGTTTTTCTTCATATATTTTATTTGCGTTTATTTCTCTGATTATTCCAGATTTTTTCAGGACATGCAATAACTGAGAAGGAGTTATTGATCAATAATTATCTTTTCATTAAGTTTAAATTTTCACATTATTTATAAAATAAGAATTTTTTTATTTTTTATTTTTTCATTTTTCACCTTAGTTTCATCTGGACTTTTGAGCACTTAATTATAGCATATATAAAGTATTTCGATATCCTGTGGAGGTTTTGATGTGGGATAGGATAAAGTTGGAAATTTTTTAATAAAATAATTATTTAAAATGAATATTTTCAAATTATCAAAATTTCAATTTAACAAAACATATTTTATTGTTTTAAAATAAAATTTGGACGTAAAAATGTTAATTTCACAAAAACCTACTTATTATACTAGGAGTAACTCACTATAGATGCAAATACTTGAAGAATTTTTTCTTTCTCCTTTCCAAAATGTTGGTGTAGTTTTTGCTTATTCTCTTTGGGAAATGGGGAAGAGAACAGAGAGATTTTGTTATTTGCTGAACAACCATGTTTGGTCTGTGTATTTTCCTTGACAGATGGATCTTGTGGATATAAATCATAGTGAAAGCTTTACTGATGATGACTCTGGTGATCAACCATCATCTGAAGGAGCTCCTGGTGTATCTGATGGTTCTCATGATCCTGAGCTGCTTCCTCGGATTGGAGAGCAGTATCAGGTTGAAATTCCTCCACTACTGACAAAATCTGCATACCTACTACTGACAGAGAATCCAAATGATGCAATGTTTTCTAATACTAAGTGTGAATTTTTAGTTGGATTACCTATATCATTAATGTGGATTAGCTATGAAGTTGACATTGTCAAAGATGGACCAAAATTTCCTGTTCTTTTGACCAATGTGTCCGTTCAAAACAAGTTCATACAACCCGAAAGCAGCAGAGAGACAAAGACTTTTGCTGATGGTGCACTAAGACCTAAGGGTGAGCTGATAGATGAGGCACTAGATGTTGTAGTGAAAGTAGACCCTTCTAGAGTCCTGCATTTACAACAAGGATTCAAAGCTGAAATGCTTCAGGAGTGTGAAGGCAAAAGTTTCTACATGGTTCCTGGTTCCTTTGGTGACACATGGACCGATACGGAGGAGGCTGGTTTTCTCCTTGGATTGTACATTTTTGGGAAGAATCTTGTTCAAGTGAAAAATTTTCTTGCGACAAAATCTATGGGTGACTTACTTTCATTTTATTATGGGAAGTTTTATAGGTCGGACAGATATAATAGATGGTCTGAGTGCCGAAAAATGAGAAACAGAAGATCTATATACGGACAACGAATATTTACAGGGTTGAGACAACAGGAACTCTTATCCCGTTTGCTTCAGAATTTGTCAGAGGAATACAAAAAGACTTTGCTGGAGGTATTCTCTGGTACTTTACTGAATGTTGCTCATTTTCTGAGTTGTAACATATGTAAAGTGATGGGGAAATGGTTACATTTGGAGAACACTTTGCATGCATAAGGTCGAAAGGCATAGACCAATAAATCACAAACTCACAAATCAGAAGCTTACAACAGATCACCTAACTAGTAAATTGCTTTATAGCCAATGTGTCTTGCCAATTGTCTTCAAACTTTTTCTTGAACACTTGCCAAAAGTTTCTTTGGTTTCTTTTAAACCTCAAATGGTTTCTCTATTCGACTCTCCCCAAGAAGTTATATCTCAGGCCTTGACTAAGTTATGTTGACATCTTATTTACTGTTAATTTTATTTTCTTGTTTAGCTTGCTCATTCATTTGGAGAAGGAAGAGTGCAACTTGAAGAATATGTGTTTGCTGTGAAAGCTAAAGTTGGTCTGCGTGCCCTTATAGAGGCAGTGGCAATTGGTAAAGGGAAGAAGGACCTTACTAGCATTGCCATGGAACCTATAAAATCTAATCAAGTTTCTGGGGGCCGCCCAGAAATACCAATTGGCAAGGCATGCTCCAAGCTTACACCTTTGGAAATTACGGATTTCTTAACAGGAGGCTATCGTTTGAGTAAAGCTCGATCAAATGATCTCTTTTGGGAAGCTGTTTGGCCTCGTTTACTTGCAAGAGGGTGGCATTCTGAGCAGCCTAATGATCACGGGTTCGCTGGTGTTTCCAGAAATTGTCTGGTATTTCTAATCCCTGGTATCAAGAAGTTTTCAAGGAGGAAACTTGTGAAAGGAACTCACTTCTTTGATTCTGTTAGTGATGTGTTAAACAAAGTTGCTGCAGATCCAGCACTTCTTGAGCTTGATGAAGTGGAGGGTTATAGTAACAAAGAAGAGAAAGGCTACAGCAGTGAAACAAATATTGATCAAGGAGATGTTCCTCATCAACAACGCCATTGTTATCTGAAGCCTCGAACCCCAAGCCGAAACAAAGGTGCTATGAAGTTCACCATTGTTGATACAAGTCTGGCCACGGGGGAAATAACAAAGGTGAGAGAATTGAGAAGATTTCCAGATGAAATTCTGAACATCTCAAGCTCAAGCACTGATTCTGAAGAAAGTGGGGGAGATTCCTCCAAGGGACGGGTATCAGACGAATCTGATCCTCCATCTGTTGATACTAATAAGTCCAAACTGTCCAGGTTTATGAAGATTAATGTGGGTAAGACAGATAAACAAGATTTGAAAAGTAATGCTCCGGAAAAGAGTGTCGTTCTTGCTTTACGAGCTCCTAATGACCAGAAATGTGACAAATGGAATCGTAAGGAACAAGTCAATGCTACCAAGCGCCATGTGATACGCAGAACCAAAAATGGTGATGGATTGCAAATACCCCCTGGTACAAACCCTCGAAAGAGGTTAACTGCTTATAAGAAATCAGAGACGAAGTCTAGCACAATCGACACCGTTGTTAGTTCCAAGTCAAAGCAAGACGAGGCTGGATGCTCCATAGGCAGGCATGATGTTAGAGAAATCAGCACTTTGCATGAGAATCTGTCTCAGGAGAAGTTATCAACCAATAGACACTCATCTACAGGCAGTCCAAACATTGGTGATGAATGCTCTTCCAATTGTAACACTTCTGGTGTTGAAATTGCTCAGGAGAAACCTCAAAACCGGGTATTAATTGACCTCAATGTACCTATTGTGCAAGATACAGAAACTGAACCTTTGACAATGGAAATGGCTAAAAATTTGACCGATCAAATAGACGAGCAGAGGCAGACAGATGATGTTAATACCGTTGAAACTTCGAAATCTGTAACTGACGATCAGCAACATAACATGAACTCACGCAGACAAAGCATCAGAAATAGGCCACCTACTGCTAAAGCATTGGAAGCTGTTGCTTGTGGATTTTTAGGTGTGAAGCAGAAGCGAAGAAGCAGGGATGAATTCCCTCTCGACAGCTCAATATCAAGACCTTCAAAGCGTGTCCGTAGCAGGGCGCGGATCACCGAAAAGTCTAGCTCTGGCGTTGAAGATCTGAAAGAAGGTGGCAGAGAAAATGGAGCATGGAAAGGATAATCAGGATATAGTGAGCAAATGTGAGCTTTCGCTCGCAGAGAAACAAGTTCTAGTCAAGCTCCAAAGATGGTGGGATGATGAATTCTCAACCTGCAGTTCAACAATCTGACTTCTGCCTCAAGAAGTAAGGAGGAAAAACCATTTCTTAGCTGCAGCAGGATCCAAAGAGTATAGCAGTTCTTATCACTTTCTGCAAAAACCAGCTGGGACTGGAGATCTCAAAGGGACATCCATGGCTGGAGTGAAACAAGAAAAGGAAGTTCTTTTGCTATTTGGAACTTTCCCTTTCAGCAACCAATACTTGGAAAATCTTTCCTTTCACCATTTGGTGGCTGTTCATACATCTTTACTATAATATCTTTGTTTCTTGTAAACTACGAGGTAACCAACTAGGAAACTCAAAAAGAGCAATATAAGTTTGTAAGGTGTCTATACCAGCTTATGCCTAAATTCCAGCTGAAATTGGTTGCGAGCATAATCAAATATCTATGAGTTTTTTCATAGCTTTCATGCCATGTTTTTCCTACAACTCATTTTTGTTTCTTCTAAATTCTTCCTTAAATTTTGACTTTTAAGTGTATTTTGATTTCTTAGTTTTATTTTTCTTAAGTAATTTTGACATTTTATAATAATATCGATTAAATTCAAATCGCCCTTATTTAGTTTATTATATAATTAATAATTATATACATGTTTGAGGTTAAGTTGGTAAAAAAAAAATTACGCATAGAATTGCATTTAATATTAAAATTTAGGAATGAATTTAAGATTTTTTTAAAATTAGAAGTTGAATACAAATATTTATTTAAATATTTATTATTCAACTCTATCACTTAATATTATTTTTTAATACAAGCATTATTTTTAATAAAGTTATTAAGATTTTTTGTCATAATCCTTAGTTAATTGTTTAGATACAAAAAGGTAAATGAAACATGATAATTTTTTTCCCTAAAATGTTATTTTGAAAATTTTTCATGAAATTAATTCATATGCTCTTTTTTAATCTATTTTTTAATCAAAAATTTAATACATTAAGATCCGTATTATTATTAGTTTGTTAAAGATAAATTATTTTTTATTATTTATTTTTAAATTGAAGAATTCTTAAAACTTTAAATTATATACTAATTTTTTGATATTATATAAGTAACTGGTGTAGTGTTTATTTATACAAAATATTGAAAAAAATTAAAAATTTTAACATGATAAAATAAGTTTTAATATTTATTTTTAAAACATTACTTAGTTTTTTACAATATAAAAGTGAAAGATGTGATTTTTATTTACATAAAATATTAAATAAAATATATAATTTAATAGAACTAAAAGTCTAAAATTGAATATTATAAAACTTCAATAGTCTTACGTGGATTGTGGAGAATGCCGCCACGTATGTCAACCATTTCCCGACAAAAAAGCTCTGCTTCGCTTCTTCTCTTTCTCGAAGCACACTAGTTCGTGTTCTTCTCAGAATTAGAGGTTATGGGTCAGGCATTTCGTCGAGCATCTGGCAGAATCCGAGCCACCGATCCTTCTCCGAAGACTGCAGTCGATCGGCGGCCCCCGGTGGGCTCCACAGACAAGGTGGATATTTCGAGGACAACCACGTTGTACAATGAGAACCAGACCGGTGTTGATTCTGGTTAGTTCTTAACGGCCTTTGTTTTAGCCTTATATGGAGAGTATGAGATTAACTTGAAATATTGAGTTTTTTGGAGTTGGGTCTGTTCGGTGGAAAAATCGCAGAAACAGGAAAGCTCACGTTAGTTCAAATAAGCTGTTTTTACCATTGTTTTCCCCTGTCGAGGTTCTCTCTGGTTTGAATCAAAGTTTGAGGTTTAGACGTGAGTTTGGATTTAATGTTGTATATTTTAGTTGGATAAGTTGAGGCGTCTCTGTGGTTTCGAAGATAATGTTAGTTGAAACTTGTGTGATTACAAATGGATACTAAATATTCAACCCTTTTCCTTGTCACGAACACATGCTTGAATAACGATCTTTTGTCAAGCCCTTGCCCTCTTTTGATTGAGTCAGTGCACATCTTTGCGCCCAAGATGGTATTACTAGATTGGAAATGCATGTTTGTATGACACTAGCGACTAGATTTTTCCTATACAACGGGGAGTTGTATTTTCTTTTTGATGAGTAAGGATCATGTTTTTACGAGTATTGTTTTGATATTTGATGAACTTCGTTTTGTTGGAAGAACAATCTTGTTTTGCACTGGAAGTGGCATAGCAAGGATTGAAGTTTTGGAAACTTGCTTTTACATACAATGAGTGCATGTTCATGGTATTTAGCAGCTGTTTATGGGTATGCTAACTTCATACTACCTCAAATTTGTTGTTTTAATGTTTTGTTGAGATGGTCCTCCAAGAGTTAACCCTGAGAACGTTCTTCAAGAACGAGATCCGCAATATGATGCAATGCTTGGTCAGATGGTGGGTCGAATTAGATCAAAACCGGGTGGAAAAGCTGAGATTGGTGAGGTGAGTTACAGTAAAAACGACAGTTAAGTGTTTGTTTCACTTGCCATTGCTCATTAATCTTTTCACTGTTATGTAGTAAGCACTTCTTCTGATAGGGGTGAGGTGAGTTAATGCTGGGTTTATGATAACAGGCATCAGTGGTAGAAAGGTACAATCGGCCTATGCCTAAGCTGCGAAACACAAAAACTGATTCTGGAAGGTATGAAGACCGACCTGTGCCTCCTGGGACTCTAAATGTGATGCAGTTGCGCCACATCATACTCTTACATCAAGGCAAGGCTGATGATCACGAAGGGCCTATGAGCATCCACCGAATTGCCGAGAAGTTTCAACTTGAAGTTGCACAAGTCGAGAGGATCGTACAATCGATATCCCTGCCTCCAGCAGACAGCCAAGAAAAGAAAAGCCATAATTGACAATCACAGCGACAGGGTTTGCTTTCTCTTTTACATCACTAAGAAAACTTTCTGTTGAATAAGGGAGAGTAGCTAACAAAATTTTAATGTTCCGTCAGCCTCTTGGTATCGGTTGGTGGCCATTGAAAGAGCAAATATGTAGTCAGTCCATCACTCATTTGTAGGAGTGTTTGTACACTAGAATGTTGTTCAGGGGTTAGTAGTCATCATCCATGAATTGCATACTTGCTATTGGATGAGAGTCAAAAGTTCACTTGGATATACTATTGGAAGTGAGATTTTACTTTCCATTGAACTGCAGAATAACAAAAAGTTGAAATAGATTTACTGATTAGATGAACAGAAGTTGCAGATACCATGAAGTACAAAACTATGCCATCGTGTTGGCTGTTACTGAATGTTTAAGATGATTTCCATTCTTCTTTCATCTTTCTCTGCTCGATATCCCCTTTTGGCCTTTTAAATTTTATGTCACACACCAACCTATAATTGTTGTCCTCATCACTGATCCTGATCTTCAAGTGCAAGTGGGTGCCTCTAAAGATACCAAGTTAGTTTGAACTTCGAGTTCGATCTAACTTAAAGTCAACAAGTCAAGTCTAGTTTGACAATCTCTTTTTAGGTTGGACTAATCATTGAAAATCAGCTTAATCATATTTAAAATCAATTATCAGGATTGAGCTTAAGATTCGAGTCTGGGCGGACTTACTGTTGTAGCCCTTCAAACTTACTATTTTTGGTATTGAACTATCTATTCTATTAGTGAAGTCTGAAATTGCTTTCCTTGGAAAAAACAAACTCTTTTCCTTTTTAGGATCGACCGTAATAAAATAAAAGATTATGCACAAATCAAAACTCAATATTAATACGATAATCCAACATAACACCCTTAAATCTACAAACACAAATCTCCTATGCTTTGTTATAATGACTAATTTCAACAATGATTCTCCTTTTCCTTCCATAAGGCTATCTAATCCTCATCTGAGAGAGCAAAAATGGCAAAAATTGGATGATGAAGTGGGCTAAATAGAAAAATAGAGAAACTTATACAAAGAATGAAGTTCTTCAAAGACATCAACTCAAAGTAGCATCTAAGAGATCATGCAAAGCTTCGTAAACGACAAATGTTACGGCTCCGGCTGGTGCGGCCTTTATGGTAGAAGGGAGAATTCCCTTATAAAGACCGGCACAACCCTCTGCTTTTAAGATTCGGACAAATGCATCAAACATGCTTTTATAGGCGTGGTTCTCAACTCTAGCACCATATTTTGGATGCCTATGTAGCCCTTCAATCTGCAAAGGGATGACCAAAAAGTGAAAATTATTCAGAAGTCATGGATAATTATGACCATTACTTAGTGACTGCCTTGATTTGGTCCTATTGCTACTGCTTAAAAGATTGATATGCTCACAAACTTCCGATAAGGTTAACACGAGACAATTTATAGCACTGAGATGAAACTGAGCATATGAAAGCAAAAGAATCTATGAAGTGAGACCTCAGTAAGACCGGAAACCTGCCTGGAATCTTTTCTTGACGACATCGAGAGGATGACAGACAAGTTTGGCGCATGTTCCGGCAGCAAACCCGCATACAAAATACTCGAAGCTTGAGAGTTCAGTGTCTGCTGAGCTTACTTCAGGTGAGATGTAACGTTTCCAGCCCTACAATCAAACCAGTAAAAAATGGATCACAATTCAAACTAGCTAAGCATATGTTTACACAAATCAGAATGAAATATTCACCAATGATCGAAACGAGTATGTAAACCGCATGTAGTAAATTTGACATAAATCTTTTAGAGGAACAAATTGCTTAATTCCAAGGATTCCTATTAGTATTTGGTAAGTGATTCATAACTTGAGAATACATAAGGGAAAATGGTGACAATCCAGAAAAAGAATAAATGTGCAAGTATCAGTTCTGCTTCGCCCTCCAAAGAGATCGTAACTTTTATAGAGTAGCATCTTAAACAGAGAACAAGAACTAAAACTCATACCGTGGTCCAACGCTTGAACATATCATAGGTACCAAACTGAAGGCCAGCATAAGGAACAATCTCAACCAAGGTTGGTGATAATCCAGAATATAATCCCCTGATGCCACGAGTTCCGATAATATCAGCAATTGCAGACCTCATTGTTGGATAAACCTAATGCAGACACTTCTTAGCCAAACAGTAACACAACAACTAAATGATGTGCTAAACATTTGGATTTGGTCCTAAAATTATATAATGAAATTCAAACTTGACTGAGGCAAGTTAACTGTGTAAGATTTGTAGCTACAACTTAGACATTCTTCTTTATGATGTCAGGATTGTTTTATTCCTCACCAACACTTCATATCAAGTTATGATAGGTCACAAAGGAACTCTGGAAAGGAAAAGGAACGGAAAAGGACATCTTATACCCCACCAATTGAAGGCCATTTAACTGACTTAAGGAAAATCGATCTAATACCACATGGTAGATCACAGTCATATTTCATACCTTAGGTTCACCTTGTGAAGCTAATATCGTTCGGACAAGATCAAACGGGTATGATCCAAGCGTAGCCATACAGCCTGCTAACGATCCACTTACATATGACACATAACGACTCAACTTTTCATGATCCTCTACAGCACAATAACAATCATGTAAGACACCGAAGCAATAGCAATCTAAATGTGCAATACCATAAATATAATCGCCACAAATGAGATAAAATTGCAGAACAGATAATTTTAAAAATTCCTGATCTGTTCATCCAATACCTTTCTTAGAAGAACCTGCCAGAAAAGTTTTCAATTTCTGTAACACCACAAATTGAATGGATGTATATGGCATAACCATGAGTAAAGCTGGGACATTACCACGCCAAAAGCCCTGAAACAAGCAACTACATGATATGAAAAAGTACAATATAAGCAAAGATATCTGCAGACTAGCAGTAACAGAACTATAGCTCCCTAAGAACATTCCTTTTTCTTGCTACACTTAGAGCTGGATAGAATATCAAAATCAGAAACATATTTTAGTTGCAGAAAAGCCACCTACTTCCCAAAAGTTATATTCTGAAAGATTTTGGTTGATTTCCCTTTGCTTTGAAAGGATGCACAAACCAGAAAACTTGTCAAAAGCTAGGCTCGACAATGCATTCGTCAAATCACGAAGAGAGTTCACCATACCAGCATTCCTTCTTCTCTGAATATATCTTTTGTTGCTTGCAACATTCCAGTGTACTTGGATGGTCCATGCACATTTTTGTGAAGCAAAGCCCACGAAGACGTGGGTTCCAGTTGAACCTGTATCAAATATACATATCAATAGGCTTCAGAATCTCCTACAACTACATGAAAAGGCACATAAATTTATCAAATAATTGCATACAAACTGAATTACCCTAATCCCTAAATCCTAAGAAGTAAGAACTTTCTCTCTTTATCACCCAAATTTGTATATCCATCTCAATGTAGAAGTGGAAGATCCACTAAACAACTGCCATCCATGATTCTAATCTTAACGAAACGTCAATGAATCTTAATCAAATATATACATATATTTACAAAACGAAAGAAGCAAAGATCTTTATGGAAATTAAGGCATGGACGAGATAAATAACCTGGAATCTGATCTTAATAACATCAAGAGGGGAGGTAACAGTACGCGAAACACCACCGGCAGTGGCTCCGGCGGTTGCCTCAATCAGCGCCTGTTTAAGGCGGTTTGGCTCCTGCATTTCCCGCGCCAAAACCACCTCCCTCCTGTCTCTCACCCTCTCTCGATCTCTCTCTCTTTAAGCTACCCCACAAAACACCAATCCATCAAGAAAAGATCAAAAACACAACAACCAACAACATCAAGAACAAACAGATACGGAAGAAAACGATGCCAAAGTTCAGGATCAAATGCGAGAGAGAGAAGATGGGAACCTGGAAAATAGAAAGAAGATGGAGGAATTCTAATCGAGGGTATTTTCTAGAAATGATATTTCTTCGCCGCCGCCGCCATCGCCGTCACTTCTCTTCTTCAGATTTTCAGACAGATATTCTTAGGAGAAAGAGACAGTTGTTGATTACAACGTTGACTTTTTCTCTCACCGTTTCTCGGCAATTTAAGGAATCTATGGTCAATTCCTAAAAAAAAAAAGGAATCTATGGTCAACATATATTTATCTTTATTTATTTATTTTCTTATTTATATTGTTCAATTTTTTTCTCCTTCTAACCATTCGTACTTGTTGAACAATTAACTTAACAATTATTTTAATATAATAATTTATTAATCATGTTTTTAAAATTAAATTATTACACAATAATTTATTAATCATATTTTTAAAATAACTATTTTGAAAATTAAAACACAAATTACAAAATTGATTTAATTAATTGATAATAAATTTTAATACATAATGCATCGTAATTAATAATTATCTAAAATTTTTATAATTACTTATAAGCACTTTTTATAATTAAATCCATCAAATAATTACTTTGCCAATAATCCTACTAATTAAGCTTTCAGAGGATTATTGAGCCATTAAGTTAGGAATAACAATAGATCAGATTGAGTAAACCAAACTCGGCCTCGACCTAAATTGTTTTCTCAATTTAAATGTCAAAATGATATCGTTTTATTTATACAAGTCAGGCTTTGAGTCAATCTCGAATGCGGTTACCTAAGTTTTTTAAAAAATCGAGCCTAATTTATTGACCTTGGCCTTAAGTTATTGCCACCTCTACATTAAATGCGTACTTGTATAGATGAAATAGAGTTAGAACACGTTGTTCCCATTAGGATATTCTAACCCTGTTCTCTTTAATTTGGTTAATACATTTGTGTAAAGGAGATTCGATAAAACGATGTTAGAATTGATTAATTAAAACAGAGGATCTGATTCTAATAAAATAATATTCAGAAAATAAATCTCAAGTTATATTGGGACCATGACTCTACTTTTTTAATTTATTAAATCATGCAAAATTTAAAAAACTAATAATCAATTTGAGAATATTTAATCTCTTTCTAGTGACTTTTATGAGATAATATAAGTGGCTTAGCTTACAGATGTTGAAATTGTTCTAAGGCGTTGAATTGAAAATTTTCTAGAAAGTAATTGAATAGTCAATTGTGAAACTAGTCTTCTGAGAGACTTTCAACTTCAAATAGTGTATGCTTTTCAAAAAAATAAATAAAAATTGTATGTTCTAGATGCGGGGGAAGAATTGCATTGGATTGAATTTAACTAAAATTTAATTTTAAAATAAAAACTTTTAGTCTAGGCTCAGATTAATATATAAAATATGTCTAATTTTTAAATTCAAAATTGATATTATAAAAATGCTAGATTGAAATTTAACTCACAATTTTATAGTTTATAAAATTTTAATAATTATATAAAATATGATTATAATGTATAAAAAATGACCCATTTATTTGGTAAGGGTAACGTAACGTACAACTGAACTTCCAAAATTATGCATTTTTGCAGAGATGTTGTTATTATTGTATTTATATTAGTATAAAAATTATATTAAATTAAAAAAACTTAAATCATTTATCAAATAAAAACAATCATAAGCTTCTTAAATAAAAATAAAATTGTAATTAAATTAGAGTTCTTCAATATCATCACTTGAAGAATCATTATTTTTTACTGTAATAAACAATTAAAATATAAAAATGATTTAAAAATAAAAATACTTGTTTAAATAACTTTGTAACTTTTATTATTTTTCTTAATAATTATGTGAATAAAAATATCAAATAACAAATATAAGGTCACTTAAGTTTAAGTTATTTATAAATATAAATTTGAATTGCATTTTTTAATAGTTTTTTAAAACTCAAAATTGACTTATAAATTTCGTTGAACTCAAATTTTAAACCCAAACTCAATTTATGAACTAATCTTTAAATTTTAAGCTTTTTAATTTTTGGATTTAACATATTATAAGACCATATTTATAAAATATAATTATAATTCACTTTAATTTAAAATTTATTTAAATTTATACCTAAGTGCAGAGGACCTTAACTTTCCTCTTCTTGCAAGATATGCATTCGGGTCCACAGAAGACAAAACGTTCATTGATGAACATGAAAATGATGCTAGAAGACTATAGTTCTGTCCAACTTTGAAGTTGCAGAAGTCACGAGGAAATATCAACATGCGAATACAAACTTAGCCGGCCTCATCGTAACCTCAGAATCTTGCTAGAGCCGGCCAAGACACGACATGCAGATCAAGCGATACGTCAGACGTAAAACAAACATGAACCTGTCAGTTCCTTGCATCTATATAATGTTAGCAGGATCGTCATCTCCTAATCATCTTTTCATAGATTCTTGGCTTAGTATCATCAAGTATATTTAACATGACGATGAAGGTTCATGGAATTCCAGGCTCTACGTGTGTTGCACGAGTGTTGCTTTGCCTTCAGGAGAAAGGCTTGGAGTATGTTACGGTCTGATCTAATTGTAAGGTATGAGACTTGAATCCCATATTGGTTAAATACAAGATTGATATGGGATTTATAAGAACTTTGGGCTCTCTACCTTCATAAGCTAGCTTTTGGGGAGTGGTTCTTCTAAAAGTTCTTATCAATTGGTATTAGAGCTGGGCCTTGGAGTGGTGGCCTACGAAGCCGTGACCAACGTGGCCGTGACAAATAAGGATCTCATAGTGGTGGCCCATGGAGTGGTGACATGAAAGTGTCAGCCGTGACCAACATGACCGTGACCAATGAGGACATTGGTCCTTATGGGGGGACGAATGTTACGGTCTGAAGCTGGTTCGGTAACAAAGCTTGAGCTTCAACATTTAATTTGTCAATTTCAGTTTTATTAGATAGTGAATAGTATTTTGTGTGGTTAAGTTTTTAATCTAGACAAGGTACTTTACGTTTGATGCATGTAGTTTGTGAGATTCCTATGGTTTAATTGTTGTTGTTTATTTCTTATGTTTATTTAATCTCCGCACTTTAATCGATTTATTATCATTGAGTTTGTTGATTAATGAGGCCTGTTAGTTGAATGACTTGATGATAAATTGCCGAATAGATTAGTTAATTCGTGATTGCTGTCTATCAAAGTGGCGAATTAATTTTAATTAAAAAATTAATGAGATTAAATAATTTAGTCTAAATAAATTGCGGCTTTTTCGATTCTGTTGGCTAAGACGAGGGTCCATTAGAGCCTACCACTTCCATAGATTATATTCTGCAGAGCTTTACTCGGGAATAGTCTAATTGGTTAGGGTAATAATCTGCAGAGTTTTACTCGAGGTTATCGAATAATTACGAATGAATTGGTAGATTTGTGTTGTTCACTGTTTGCTATAACTTTGTCCATAGGAATGAACGGAATTTATATTTTTGAGTCTATGATCGAATTACAGTATCAAACAAGAGAGTACCTTGGCTAAGTTAGTGTGGAGGGACCACACTTTATGGTTTTTCAACAACAAAACATGTAGGAAGGGGGTTAGCAATTACTCACCAGATGTCTTGCTATGGTTCGAGCAAGCTAAACCAGAGTTTTTATACAGACATTCACAAAAATACTCATTAATAGACATATCATATTAATTTAGCAAGAAAACAATCTATTTCCCATAGATTCAGGTTAATATTCCCTTATAAAATAAGTTAATAACACATAATTCATATTTTATACTTTATTACAGTCACTCAAGCTTAAGTGAATGACCTGATATAAAGTAAAAATAAAAGGTCCAAAATCACAACTTTAACGGACGATGGGAGAAGACAGCGGAATAGTTACAACATGTGATGGGGGAAAACGGAGGAGGAGTAGCTAGTATTGGTAGCATGCAACTTGCAACAGCCTAAAGGAGTCGATTTGTAGAAGGTGTAACTTGTGACTTTTTTTTTTTGAAAAATAAAATTTGATTAAAAGAATAATTAGAAGTTACAAATTCAAGAAAGTATCATAATAAGAACATCGAAATTACACAAACAAGAGAGCCTATCCTATCAGGTGTAACTTGTGACTTGTGATAGCCAAGCATCATGGAGCAGATGCCTGACAGTGATCGAGAACAAAGAAGCAACAGCAAAGAAAGCAAACGAAGGGGGAGGCTATGAGTTAGAGTAAGAGTGAGTGAACTATGCTTTGGCAAAGGCAAGGGGAACTGTGACAGGTAGGTAGTTGGGTTAAGGAGTTAGTGATTTAGGGTCTTTTTAAACCTAAGACCTCAACATTTTTAATTTGCTCATTAACCCAATATTCATATTCCAGGTCCAAAAGGCAACTTCTCAAAGAAAAGAGTAATTGAGTTGGATACCTTGTATCCAGAAGGTGCAATCGCCCATTCTAGGCGCCCTCATATTCTAATCTGACAGAATAGTGAGGAGGTAAATCACGGTCTGATCTTATTTAGCTTCTCAGAAAGGCGGCTCAGTGTTCGGTGTGCACAAGGAATCACCACATTGGATTAACTTCCACAATGTCACTACTGAGACTCGAACTTAAAACCTTATACCCAATTTCCTTTCCAATGACCAAATGAGCTACCCCTGCAAGCAATTGAGTTGGATACCTACTATTATGAAACGTTAGTATTGCCTTTAAAAGTAGCTAAGCTCTATGTTGAAAGTGTGGCATTGTATATTGTTTAATTAAACAGAGTTAATAATTACGGTAGTATGATATCAAATATTATGAATGATAATGAGAAAATGTTAACTCATATTTAACTATTGTATAATTATTTTGTAAATAATTAGTTAAAATATTTTGTATTTTATAAATAATTATTTAAAATCATTTTAAAGAATTTATAAAATTATTAATTTTAAAAGTATTATGAAGAATTTTATTATTAGAATAAAAGTATCAATGAAATAAAATAAAAATAATTATTAAAGAAATTAAATATAAAGATCGTAACATGTGACTTTGACGATAATTTTTTGATAAGAATCAATATCCTCACAATATTTTGATAATAAATTAAATAATATTATCTCATTTACTGATTATCTCTTATTTCTAATATTTAATTCAAGTTTTTGCTTACATCCTCTTAAGAATAAAAGTTTAGGAATGTTTAAAATTGATTTTAATTTTGTTATTTTTTATTTTATCCATTCCCATCAACTAAACAAGTATTAAAGAATAAATATTGCATTATGTCTCTTTATTACATGTTGCAAAATATTGACATATTAAACAGGTAACAAGAGGAATTAGATTTCTCTGCTTGAATTCATATAATTTCCAAAGCAATATGTATCGGAAATGTATATGATATAGATTGCAAATAGACATCAAGTTGATTGAGTCATACAGGCTTAGCTTTTTGATGGTTGATTGGTATGGATACAATTGGAATTAGATTTAAACCAACTTTGGTCGTAGATTTTCCAAGTGTATTAAAACTGGACCGAATTAACCGATTCCATTAAAATAAATATCCCTTAGTTTATATTAAAAAATATTTATTGGTAAATATTAATCATATAGTCAAAAAGTAATTCTTAATTACTATATCAGTAAGAAAATACAAAATTATTGCAATAAAAAATTGAATTTTTATTAATAAAAACTAGTATTTAGATGGATGTGTGATATTACCAAGAGAGATAGGGTGCGGAATCAAGTAATGAGGGTCAAGTTACAGGTAGCTCGTATAGATGACAAGTTGAGAGAGAAGAGGCTTAGGTGGTTTGGGCATGTCAGTAGGATGCCCAGTGATGCTCCGGCTCGACGCAGCGAGAGAATAAGCCTTAGTAACCATAAGCGGAGGAGAGGGAGGCCTTACAAGACTTGGCAAGAGGTGGTCAAGAGGGATATGTCAGCGTTAGCCCTCACTGTCGCGATGGCTAGGATTAGGACAATCTGGCGTGATAGGATAAGGGTAAAAGACATATCATAGAGCCATCACTTTTTTTTTCAGGTATATGGGGAGATGCCTCTACTGGCCGAATGAAAACCGTCGAATTGCTGCACTCACAGGCCATTGATCAGGAGAGATGCATAACGCAACAGCTGGGCTTGGCAAGGTAAATGGTAATAGCAGATTATGGTCACCATCAGGTATATATTTGATTGTAATACCACTCTTTTTTTTGACATTAAAACTATCACGAAACAACATAGAAGCATATAGAAGAGGCAAAAACTAATACCCAAGTCAATAGGCTTTACCCCATACACCCAGACCTAGACCTCCTCTAAATTACTCCTAGACAACGCAACATCATAGCCAATAACAGAAGAAAGAAAACTTGGCAGCGAAGGCCAAGTAAAACGATCTGCATACAATAGAGATACCCTTGCTAGAGAATGAACGACTCTATTAGCAGTTCGAGGCGTCCATAGGAAGGACAGCTGCTGGAATTGAGTCTTAAACTCCTGGTAGTCAGAAAGCACTAAACCAACTTCGAAAAAATTAGAGGAGCTAGAATTGAGACCATCAATAACCTCTAAACAATTGGATTCTAGCAAAACATTATCCAAATTACGTTGTTTAAACCATGATAAAGCCTCTCTAATCGACAAGGCTTTTGCAAGTGTGGCATTGGTACAAGATGGAAGGTGACCCGAAAACCCCATCATAAAAGTGCCATGATGGTCGTGAAGGATAGCCCCAAAACCTGACTGATGTCGTCTTTTATCAACCGAGGCATCAACATTGCATTTTACCCAATTAATC
>JANZLC010000202.1:45625024-45654038 GCA_026413385.1 Erythroxylum gracilipes
CGCATTATTTTGAAAACTAGCTATATGTTTCAACATTAAAATATATATTCATATTTTGATGATTACTTATTATATTTTGCAGTAGTAAAATATTTAATATAAGACTTGTAATTATTGAAAAGATCTTCTCACATATATGATTATAAACATATATGTGAGATGTTTAGTATAGGTTCATTTGTAAGATTTGAACCTATAAACTTTCACCCAAAATCCGTAATGATTGCTCCTGTGAGGCTGATCGGTGAAAAATACGATGAGCTCAAGAGTGACAACCAAAACTTGTTGTGCCGAGTCACAAGCCTTATCTTAGATATCAATTAATTTTTGGTCGACATGAATGACACTAACTCATGATTCACTGTATAAAATTAATTGCACAAATGAGTTATGTTGATAGATCTTGGATGTATAGACGATTAACACCTGATGGTTACATTAATCCTGAATTTATTGCTGGAGTTGAAGCTTTCATTCAATATGCATGTTCTCAACCTGCATATATGGATGAGCCGAAGATCAGATGTCCACGTAGAAAGTGCAAACACAAATGTTTCCTTCTGAGTGATGAAGTTAATGGGAACCCGACAAGTGTAGCACCTTAAGGGGTAATCAAGCAAAATCATTTGTCAACTTCAATAAGTTTGAAGGGGGGATTGGATACCGAATAAATTATTTGAATGAGACTGAACATGCAAATGGTATATGATGCACGTCGTAATACCTTCGAGCAAAATATGGAAAATCTTGAAGAAGAACCTAACCCACAGGCAAAACAGTTTTTTGACTTACTACAGTCAGCAGACCAAGAGTTATGGCCAAATTATGAGACAATGACCTAATTGTCTTCAATTGCGCGAATATTGAACATAAAGTCTGAAGGTCATATATCAGACTGAAGTTTTGATAAAATTCTTGAGTGGTATAATGAATCATTGCCTCCTGATCATATAATGGTTGATAGTTTTTATGACATGAAAAAACTTATTAGGGGTCTTGGTTTGCCTGTGGAGAAGATTGATTGTTGCAAATTGGGATGCATGTTGTATTGGGATGATGATGTGGAATTAGAAGAGTATAAATTTTGTGGTCAACCAAGGTTCAAGCCTAGAAAGCGTTCAATGAAACAGAAATTAGTACCCTGGAAGCAGATGTACTATTTCCCGCTAACTCCAAGACTTTAAAGACTTTATGCTTCTGATGTAACTGCATCGCACATGAGATGGCATCATGAACACGAATAGGAAGATAGAATTATGAGTCATCCTTCAAATGCACTAGCATGGAAACATTTCAATGACACTCATTTTGAGTTTGCAGCAGAAAGTTGAAATGTAAGGTTGGGATTGTCGACGGATGGATTCCAATCTTTTGGTCAATCCGGCCAGCAATATTCATCTTGGCCAATCATAATAACTCCTTATAATTTGCCTCCATGGATATGTATGAAGGACGCATATATGTTCTTGACAATGATTGTGCCAGGCCCTTTAAATCTGAAGCATAAAATCGATGTTTTCTTACAACCATTGATATCAGAATTGTAGCATCTTTGAGCATATGGTGTTCATAGATATGATGTGTCTCTGAAACAAAATTTTTTGTTAAAAGTGGCATTGATGTAGACCATTAGTAATTTTCCAGCATATTCCATATTGTCTGGATGGAGCACAACTGGAAAACTGGCTTGTCCTTATTGTGGCAACGATTCTGATGTCTTTTATCTTCCAAACGGGGGCAAAGTGTGTTGGTTTGACAATCACAGGAAATTTCTTCTTGCAGATCATCCATTTAGACGCAATAAACAATAGTTCATTAAGAATAAGATGGTAAAAACACCTCCTCCTTCTTACAAAGCTGGTGAAGCAATTTTGCAGGAAGTTGATGAATTAGGCTTGCTGAAAGTAACAGAATTTGAAGTTGATGAAGTTAACACAAGCATAAGTAAAAACTTTGGTTGAAGAAAACGAAGCATATTATAGGATTTGCCATATTGAAAAACGAATTTGATACGTCATATTCTAGATGTGATGCATATTGAGAAAAACGTTTTTGACAATTTGTTCAATATCATCATGAACATTGAAGGGAGGACAATAGACAATGCAAAATTACGAGCTGATTTGTAACTTTTTTGTAAAAGGAATGAGTTACATCTGGATCCTCGCACCGGTAAATATCTGAAAGCATGTTACACTTTGGACAAAAAACAAAGGAAAATATTGTGTGAATAGTTAAAAGGTCTAACGTTTCTTGATGGTTATGTTTCAAACTTGGCAAGGTGTGTGGATATAAGGAAGTACAAATTTTTTGGTTTGAAAAGTCATGATTGTGACGTTTATGCAAAGGCTAATTCCAATCGCATTTCGAGAGTTGCTACCGAGTTTGGGAAGTGATAACAAAAATAAGTTTATTCTTCAAAAGTTTAACATCATCCGAAATCAAGTTAACTGAAATGGAAATACTAGAAAGGGAGATTCCAGTTATTTTGTGCAAGTTAGAAGGAATTTTTTCTTCAAGCTTCTTTGATTGTATGGAGCATTTACCTATGCATTTAGCACACGAAGCAAAACTAGCTGGTCCAGTTCAATATCGATGGATGTATTCGTTTGAGAGGTAATTCAAATTCAAATTATTGTAATTGAAGTAATAACATGTTTTAAAAATTAAATTGTAATAACCATATTTGTGTTATTATAGGTATTTGCATCACTTGAAGAAAAATGTCAAAAACAAGGATAAAGTTGAAGGTTCCATATGTAATGCTTATTTAGTGGAGGAAGCTAGTATATTTTGTGGACATTATTTTGAGTCATATGTTCATACAAGAGAAAGGAAAGTCCCTCGTAATGACGATGGGGGAAGAACGAGTGATACTAAAGGTAACTTATCCATATTTACATATCATGGGCAAGCATATGGATGTGCAACAAGAAGGATATTAACAGAGCAAGAAATTGAGGCAGCCCATGGTTACATTTTATTGAACTGTCAAGAGGTTCAACCTTTCATTCAGTAAGTTGAACATTATTTTATCGGTTTTCAAATTTTGTCTTCTTCATAACTAAAATACATAATATATAATGTAATTAGATTATACAAGGCATGTAAGGTTGCTCCTAGTCGAATTAAAGAGGAATAATTAAATATATAACACGTTGAAGGTATGGAATAGAGAAAAAAGAACTTTATTTATTTTTTTAATATGTTGTGTATTTTTTTTAATATGGGAATCTTTTGAAAGAAATAATTAAATATATAACACGTTAAGGGTATGGATTAGAATTTGTTAAAGAAAGGACTTTGAGTGTACAAAGTTAATATGAAAATGTAATTAGTTATCAATTAAATACTATCATTAATGCCATGTGGAGAAGCATCTGGCCTCTAATCAATAGGGCTTTTCTTATTTATGTCCAAAGCATCTTTAATTTAAAGTAATTATTCTCTCTTAAAGTGAATTTTTTATGTGAGATAATAAATAATAATTTTATATGCATTAAGATTAATATTATCTAAATTACTTTTATACACTTTAAATTATTTATAGGTGTGCAAAGATATTTTAAATAATATTGGCCATATTAATCTTCAAAATATTTTATTTTAATAAAATTTATATTCCTTAAAAGGAATTTATAAATGGTCCTTCTCTTATACATGAATTTATTTTACATAATATTATTTTTTAGTATTATGGAAATACATATTGGAGATATATAAAGTCAAAATATTATAAATGTAATTTTTTTACATTCATATATCATATATGTATAACGTACTATATTGAGTTCCCTTTGTATAACTATCTCTTTAATCTCTAGAAATAGTTAAGAGTATTGGTGGTGTGAGAAAATGATGGAAGATAAATAAATTGGCCATTTGATATGGACATACATAAGGGAATATACAATTGAAGTCAATAGAGATGATTTGCTTACCTTTAATTAAGTTTTATGCCTAACTTTGAATTTTGATTAAAAAGAGATAGAATGAAAGCATCAACATTGGTGAAAAGAATAAAGCTTTTAAACACTTGAAATTTATAATCAATACCCTCAATTTTTGAAGTAGAAATATTTGAAAATTTTGATAAATTTTTGTAAACGACCATGGTGATAGGGTCTTGTACAGACCGGCTTAAGCTTAAATCCTACTCAATTTTTTAAAATCAAAAATACAAAATGATATCGATTTCAAGAAAACGACATGTTTTGCTTATAAGGGTCGGACCTTGAGCCGAGCCGGGCTTGGGTAATCAAAGCATGAATCTGCCTATTTTTTAAATTAAAAATGCAAAATAACATCATTTTTAACAAAACAATATCATTTTATTTATAAGGGTCAAGCCTTGGGTCGACTTGACTTTTGAGGCCAGTCTTTTAGAAAATTTGAGCTCGAGGCTCAATCAACCACAGTCTGACCTAGTTGTCATCCCTGTAAAATGTCATAGATAAAATTTGGATTAGATATGTTAAGTTGGTTTCAAATTTACATGGCTATGAAGTCCATAAACCTAAAAAAGTTGGTCTATCATATTAAATAAATTAAGTTGTCTTCTTTTAATTTCTTTTCAAAAATTAAATCAAGAACAAACATTTTAATATTCAAATATACAAGATGTTGGCTTAAGCAAGATAACCTTCAAACCATTCAAAAATCATTTCTTAATCATTAAATTTTTTAGCACTTTATTCTCTGTACCATTCTTGATGGCCTTATTCCATGGCATAAAACCTAGTCAAAGATAAGGGAATCATTTTCTATCAACTTTAATTGTATTCCCCTGAGTATGTGTATATTCGCAAGCTCAATTCATTCATCCTTCATTATTTTATCACCCCATAATATGTTATAAAAATAGAAGATAAGAATATCACAAGAATTATTACTAGACAAGAATGTCCAGACGCAGAAACGATTGGGTTAGGACGTTGGTGGAGAATATAGGTGCAAAGTCGTCGAACGGAGGCCGGAGAGTGTTAGTCTTCTTACCTTCCGGTGAAGTTATCACTTCTTATTCTGACCTGGAAAGCAAGCTATCTTCTCTTGGTTGGGAGAGCCAGTACTATGATGATCCCGACCTCCTTCAGTTCCGCAAAAGATCAACCGTTGACCTCATGATCTCTCTTCCCAATTAGACTTTGGCAAGTTCACCTCCATATACATGTACGATATTTTCCTTAAAAATCCCAACGTGTTTGAAGTTAGGAAGATGTGACAACAGAACCTTCTGTTCTTGGTTAGCTTTTATAGTCTCTGTTCTTAGAACTTCTATGTTCTGTTCTTAATGTGGGATGTGATGTTATGCATATGCATGCATGCTTGCTTACTTGGTTAAGCACTTGGTCACTTGAAGATCAGTACTTGCCACCGTCCTGTGTACGACCGATGTTATTTAACTAGTTTTAAAACTTTGAAACGAAGTAAAGATCTTACGATATTTGAATTCTTTTTTCTTTCTTTTTTTTGACATTTAATCGACTTCGAGTTAAAATCAATCTTATAAATTAAACTCGAAAGGTTTGAGACCCACCTAATTTATTGCCAATGAGCAAAGACTAACTTTGATTTAAATTACAAGGAGGAAGGCATTGAACTACAGTGTACTAAAGGAAATGTTGCTTTTAGTGTCTTTATCCACTGAATAAAAAATTCAACTGGTTCGATATGATTAGTTTAATTGTAAAAATTTTGAATTGATCAATTTTTGAATTGATTTATTTTAATAAATCTTATTATTAAAAATAAATCATTTTATTGATTAAGTAGGCCAATTTTATTAAATTAATAAGTTTTTATAAACCAATATAAAATAATTTTTATTTAATAATCTCTTTTCAAATTCTTTGATGAGTAAGGACAATCATATTTTAAATTCTTTAATTTTATTCAAAAATAAAGTTATTAAACCCCACTCATACCCTATAATCTGTTCTTAATTAGGATAGAATCGATCCTAAATTCCAAACGTTTTAACTAATGCTTTAAAAACCAAATCATTGGTAGTTAAATCAGTAAGACAAGAAGTTAAGGTTTTAAATGTACAATCAGCATTAAACAGTCATAAAAACGATTAAAGATTAAATTATAATTAAAAGAAGTTATCCTTAATTTTAAATTGAATTGAAAAAGTAGACTGTTAGATGAAAATTAATTCATTTATTTTGGTCTATAAAGATCAATTGATTTATGAAATTTGATATATTAATTAACAAACTAATCAATTTTTAACAGGAAGAGTTATTAAAATAAATCAAACTGAAAAGTTGATGGGTTCAAGGTTGTCACGGTTAAATCGATCAAACTGGTACAATTAATCATAGGTTTAGCACTATATTCTCATGCAACTCTTTAATTGTTCTTTTAATCAAAATTCTAATTTAGGTATAAAACCTGATCAAAGATAACCAAATAATTTTTTATTAATTTTTAGGATATATTCAAATGGCTAATTCATTCATCTTTCACCATTTTCTCGCCTCACCAATACTCTAACTATTCTTAGAGTTCAGAGAGAGGGAAATTCAATATAATATGTTATACATATAGAATAAGAATATCATAATATATTGTGATGTTAATCACGTTATTCTTCATTAATCTATACTCAGATACAACAGAACACGAATAACAGAAGGTGAGAGAAGAGATGTCGGGAGATGTTGAAGAGACGAAAAAAGAAAAGTTCTCGATAGTTTTATCAGACGGAGACATAATGAGTTAGCTTCAGGCGAACCCATGTGAGACACACATCAAAACACAGTAGACGATGACTCATTAATAACTCTGTGGGGGGCACATCGCATTCGTCTGGTCGATGCAAACTCATCTGAAGAGCAACTCCATTCTCTGCCTATAAAAGGAGCACAGATCAAGCATAAAAAAAACTTTTGTATTTTTTATTACATTGCAAGAAAAATCAGTGAGTGTGGAAAAATCAGAGTGGAAAATTATCAAAAAGTGCTAGAGTACTAACTTGTGGGTACTGGGGAGTTTTTGAGATTCTTTTGCAAGTGTTTACTGAAAACACTCAATCTCTGTACAATTTTCTTCATCTTCTTGATATAGTGGAACCACTACAAGTGAGATCCCTTAGACATAGATAGTTCAAACTATCGAACCAAGTAATTATGGTGTTCTTTTACTTTCTGCATGTTATACCATCTGCAAATAACGAATCTTTATCAGTCTTTTAAGGTTTAAAGGTAACAGTACAACACAACTATCCCAACATATATCTTTTATTATGGATCCTGTAATATAAAATTATTAATGTGGAGAATAAATTCCTGCACAAGAATTTATTACTGTGAGGATGAAATAAATACATATAAACCTATCTTGTAATTTGTTAAGTGATTTGATGAGACATTATTATAATTAATGATTAAAAAATTCAAATGGTTTGCCCAATTTAATTGTCAAAATTTTGAACCGTTCATTTTTTTGATTTTGAAATTCAATTTTTTTTTTAATTTTTAACTTTTCTATTCGATTAATTTTAATAACTCTTATTGTTAAAAACTGATCAGTTTATTAGCTAATCGGTCAATTTTTGTAAGTTAATAAGTTTTTATAAATTAAAATAAATAAGTTAATTTTCAATTAACAATATCTCTTTTGAATTAAACTTCAAATTTTTTGATGTATAAGGATATGTTAAAACATAGAATCAAATCTTTTCATTTTGTATTATTCTTTCTGTACATATTGTATCATTACAATACACGTGTATGGCTAAGCTACTCTTCCTCTTTGTCATGTAACAAATTCTGTTATTACAACTGATATATATGAAAAGCGTGAGGACACACCTCAGTGTGCTTATCATTCCATTCAGTGCGTACTCTTTCTAACTTGGTATCAGAGCTCTTCATTCTTCAATGGCTTCCTCTTCAGTAGCGTCTTCCACATCTTTTGCTACTTCTATCCCGTCTACCTATACCTCCAAAACATACTCTTTGTTTAATTCCTCTAGCCAAAACAATCTTTATTAAGCTGGATAGAGGAAACTATCTCATATGGGAATCAATTGTCCTACCATTTATTGAAAGAAATCTCCTTGAGTCACATATCAATGGCTCTCCTGTGACACCCTCTCGATTCATCTCTGAAGGAGCAGAAATGACTCCAAATCCAATCTTTGAAGAATGGTATGTTGTAGACCAACTTCTAGTTAGCTGGTTACGTAATACAATGACCCAAGAAGTTAGAACTCAACTGCCACACCGCTCGTGATCTGTGGGTTGGTGCTCATGATCTCACCTGTGCGTCAATGAAATCACGTGTTATGGTGCTCAAGTTGGAGCTTCATCAAACACGTAAAAATTCAATGAAGATGGGTGAGTACATCAGCAAAATGAAAAATGTCGCAGATTAGCTCCTATTGCAACGGAAGATCTTATTCTCTATATATTAAACGGTCTTGACTCAGATTATAACGTTATTGTAGTAAAGTTGGTTGATCAACCTAACTTTACCTGGATTGAAGCACAAATCTTCTCTCCTTGCCTTCGAGAGTCATTTGGAGCAACTCAACCATTTCTCCACTCTATCTGTTCAACTCACTGCGAATGTTGCTCAACAGGATGATATTAATAATCAAACCTAAAATAATACCATCAAGCAAGGTTCCTGGAGAGGATCACGTGGCAGTTCTCGAGGACGTCGAGGCTAAAGAAACCAAGGAGGCTTTAATAATGGAAATCGACCATACTATCACCTGTGTGAAAAACCAGGACATGTGGTAGCAAACTGCTACCATCATTTCGATAGAATTTTTCAACCTCCATCTAACTTTGGTCGTGGTTTTGGGAACCATTATGCCCCACAAGCTTTCTATGCTAGCTCATCAGAAGAGTACTATGCTCATCCACAAACAATCTCTGATCCATCATAGTATATGGACAGTGGAGCAAACTATTATGTGACTCCACACGCTGATCAATTGGAGAATGTCAATCATGTAGGTAAGACTCATCTCTATACTTGCACTGGAGAGCCAACTTGTGTAGTTGGAATAGGTACTACCTCTCTATCTGCATCTAACTCCAGACTCCACCTTAAAGATGTACTGTTAGTCCCTTCTGCAACTGAAAATCTTATGAGTGTTAATAAACTCACTAAGGACAATCCAGTAGATGTTTATTTTACTAATGATGGTTGTGTTGTGAAGGAAGAAGACAGGTCATCCTCTGGTGCACGGGATAGCAAACCAAGGAATGTATTAGATGTCTGTGCTCTAGTGGCTAAGTTCATATGGCTTCACTTACACATAAAGGGAAAGAATTCTTAAAATGGCACTACAAGCTAGGGCATCCCAATGATAGATTTATAAAGTTAATATTGAATAAATGCAATGTGAATGTTCAACATCTGAATTTTGTTTGTGAAGCATGTCAATATGGCAAATCAAAAACAGTTACCATTTTCCAAATATGTATCTCATGCTTCTTTTCCTTTAGAGTTAGTTCATACGGATCTTTGGGGACCATCACTAGTTTAATCTGTAAGTGGCCATCGTTTCTATATTCATTTTGTCGATGATTACAGTAGAGATACCTGGCTATATCCACTGAAACACAAAGGTGAAGCCATGAATGCATTTAACCTGTTTCGGGCACAAGTTGAAAACTACTATAACACAAAAATCAAAACCATACAAGTGACAATGGAACTTAATACAAACCCTTTTGTGAACATTACACAAGCAGCAAGAATAGGAATGAGGTTCACCTGCCCTTATACTTCTGCACAGAATTGGAGATTAGAATGTAAACATCGACTTGTTGTTAAGATGGGTTTAACATTACTAGCTTAAGCTCGGCTACCTCTCACATACTGGGTAGATGCCTTTCAAATGGTTGTATATCACATCAATCGGCTACCAACACCTACGCTTGAAGGATTAACTCCTCTGTTTCAGCTTTACGACATAGAACCTGACTATAAAATCCTACAGCCTTTTGGATGTGCATGTTATCCTTGTCTAAAACCATAAAATGAGCATAAGTTCCATTCCCACAGTTAGAAATGCGTTTATCTTGGACCTGCTTCTCAACACAAGGGATCCAAGTGTCTCAGTTCCTCAGGAAAAATATACATCTCACGACATGTTGTGTTTGATGCTTCCCTTTTTCCATTCACTGCAGGATTTCTAAATCGACGAATGACATCTATCGAGAATGATTATACTATTCCTTTGATTATTACTCCAAGCAAAGAAATCACCCGTAATCTCGAGAGCAGCAACGTTACAAAATCTCTAAACAATGACAAAGAACAAGTTGGCTCAACGGATAATTCTCCAACAGCTATAATCTCCTCATATGAGCCTCATTTATCAAGCCGCGGGTCTTCTTCAACAGATGGATTAAGCTCAAGTGGGCAAAGCAGAAGTGAACAGGAAACAACACAGATCCAAACAAACACACACCCAATGACTACACTAGCAAAGGATGGTATATACAAACCCAAACATCCATTTGTTGGGTTACTTCACTCAAAAAAATATGTCCATTCAGCTCAACTCACAGAACCTCGGAATGTCATAGATGTCGTGGCCTCATTACACTGGAAACAAGCCATGACTGATGAATTCACAACCCTTTAGCGAAACAAGATATGGATCCTTGTTCCTTACACCGGTACACAGAAGCTGGTTGACTGCAAATGGGTTTTCAAAAACAAACCTAAACTAGATGGCTCCATTCTCAAGCACAAAGCCAGGCTTGTCGCAAAAGGATTCAAGCAGGCACCAATACTTGATTACGGAGAAACATTCAACCTTGTGGTAAAACCAACAACAATCTGAATTGTTCTCACCATTGCCTTCACCTACGATTGGGAAATTCGACAATTGGACGTTAATAATGCGTTCCTCAATGGTTTTCTTCAAGAAAACATTTACACGAGCCAACCGGAAGGCTTTTGACATCGTCGACGTCCAAATGATCTGTGCAAACTAATAAAAAGCAATTTACAGACTCAAGCAAGCTCCTCGTGCTTGGTTCGATCGACTATGCCTGACATTATTGAGTTAAGGATTTCATAATGCTAAAAGTGATGTATCACTTTTCTTCCTACGTACGACGAAGCTCACAGTTTTTATTCTCATATATGTCGATGAGATACTTATCACCGGTAATGATCCCAGCCACCTAAAGTCTCTAGTTTTGAAGCTGAACAATTTATTTTTCCTGAAAGATCTTAGTCCCGTATACTATTTTCTTATAATAGAAATTTGCAAAGAGGATGTGGGCATTTATCTGAGTCAAGCTAAGTATACCTTCAATATCTTTAAAAAAAAATAACACGATGGATTGTGCACCAGTACCAACTCCAATGGTCACTAGATGTCAGTTTTCAAAAAATGATGGAACACCCATGAAAGATCCATCTCTTTATCGTCAAGCTATTGGATCTCTTCAGTATCTTACCACCACCAAACCTGATATAACTTACTCAGTGAATAAACTTAGTCAGTTTCTATCTCAGCCCACTGACACTCACTTTCAAGAAGTAAAACGTATTCTCAGATATCTTAAAGGTACTTATCAACTGGGTCTATGTATCAAGCCTTTCAAATCTCTTCAGGTGACTGCATTTTCTGATGCAAATTGGGCCATAGATGTTGATGATCGAAAATCCATAGCTAGTGTTTGTGTATATCTTGGAAATACGTTGGTTTCTTGAAACTCTCGTTAACAAAGAGTTGTTTCTCACTCAAGCACGGAGTCCGAATATCAAGCTCTAGCAGATGGTGCAACTGAGGTTAAGTGGATATGTTCATTACTGTCTGAACTTGGATTATTTTTACAACAACCGTCTATGATCTGGTGTGACAATTTAAGTGCTCGTGCTCTTGCCTCCAATCCAGTTCAGCATGCACGTAGTAAACATATAGAGATTGATATCCATTGTATTCGTGATCTCATACTTTTTGATTTTATCAGTGTTCACTAAATACCCTCATCTCATCAAGTAGCAGATTGCTTCACCAAGGCGCTAACTCATTCTCTGTTCATTCAAAACGGCAACAAACTTGGACTGACTTTAGTACCCTCTCGTTTGAGGGTGAATGTTAGAACATAGAATCAAATCTTTTTATTTTGTATTATTCTTTCTGTACATATTATATCATTACAAGACACATGTATGGCTAAGCTACTCTTTCTCTCTGTCACGTAACGAATTATGTTATTACAATTGATATATATGAAAAGTGTGATGACACACCTCGGTGTGCCTATCATTCCATTCATTATGTATTCTTTCTAACTGGACAGTCTATTTCGATTATATTTATTTTTTTAATTTTATTCAATCCTTAACCGATTTTATGACGGTTTTATACCAGTTATCAGTTGAACCGTTTAAACTTTAAACTTCTTGTCTTACATATTTAATTTCCAGTTCAAGCCCTATAGTTTTTTTTTATTTTTTTCCTTTGTAGAATTTCCCAAAATATCGTTACTTTATAATTATTGCATGTAAGTGCGGGCATACCTTAACTCGTACAGTACGTAACTCTTCTTCAATAACTTAACTTGAAACTAAAAATAATTCGAAAACTCCTGACACAATCTTTTCTTTATTATGGATGATTAAAGAACCAAAACAACGCATAAACATGTCTGGTCATCAAGACCTTACAAGAAATAACAATTCAAGAACAAAAGCCAACATTGTGCTCTGGTGGTTAAGATTGATGGGTGCTTTTCTTAAAAAAGAAGAGGTTAAGAAGAAAAGACCTATACTCATTAAAGATAAACTGGATACAAATATCTTACCTCATTACAAAGTTGGATCTTAAAATGTTGGCCTTTCTAAGGGAATAATCACATGTACTAACGTTGGAACCTAAACATAAACCTAATGTTGGGTCGTAATCCAGGCTGTAATAAAACTAAAACTATAAAAGAATTATTGATATTCTTAAAAAGTCGAAAGTACATTAATAATAGGTCAAATCGCATGAGATCTAACGAATTAATTCCTATAAATAAAAGGTTACTACGTTTTGAATGAGTAAGAGAGCTTTCAATTCATGTGGAGCCTCGAGTTAATTCTCATCACCACTGATTTAAGACAAGATCAAAAGGCAAAAACATAGAGACAAATGTGTCTCAAAGTAGTTTTTCTTTTTTCCATGTACCAAGACAGATCAATTATTCCTTCCAAGAACATATCAATCTATGAATATACATGTGATGAAAGTGTTGTCAAAGGCTTGCGATGCTTTTGTCGAACGTCGCAAAACGGGACTTTTGGTGACAATTTTAATAAACGTAACCAAAGTTTTGAAATCGTCATCAAACGTTTTCGCGTTTTGTGATGTTTGACAGAAATCGTCGTGAAAAAAACGTAACAAAAACTTAACTTTGTTGTACTGACATCTCCAAAAAGATTGGAGGAATAACTCTGCAAACATTTTGCACTTGGATGAACGATCTTGAAAGGGGAGTTGGATTAAAATTCTCTGAATAATCTGTTCATAAGAATATATATATACAACAACTTGAAAGTGAAAATTGTATTACTAGCTAGCTAGATTTAATCTTGAAGAGGGAAAATTCATATCCAACCTCTAACTTCATAATCAATCCCTTTCAGATTTTCTTACCCCTCCATGAGCCGCTTCCAAGTTGGTGCTTGTTTCAATCAAGAGTACTACTTTAGCACCTGAAATTTTTGTATGAACAAGAAAAAAGAGCCTATAAGTAAAGATAGTGCAACAAGAATCGATCGAGGCACAAGACAACAAGGTATTTTGAGGAAGACATGTTTGACAAGAGAAGAGGAATGTTAGGTTTGGTCGGGTTACAAGTCTCTTTCGTAGGACAATACAGGACGAGAACAAGGCTACGATGTAGAGGACGCATGAGACCAAGGTGGTACGTAGAGAAAAAGAATGCAACCCTAATGCCCTACACCAAATGGGTCCTCTTTGTTTTTTGTTGTCTCGAATTAGTACATATATATCACTCAATTTTTTATAGTCAATATCGATCACATAAATATCTTAGTGAAAGTTAACGGTACCACTAATTACTTTATTGCTCTTAATTTCTGTGGGACAAGCTATTATTAATTTATATGAATAAAATATAAAGATTGACAATTACCTTTTGTTGTTAATTATTAGTAATTATCAACAATTAGTTTAGGCTATGTTTGGTTGGACGTAAGGTTTTTAATGGAATGGAATGATTTATAATGAAATTGAATATAAATGGATGTAATATTATAATATTATTGTTTGAGAGAGATGGAAGAGTTCATAATGTAACATGGTGAAATGTTGTTTGGATGAAAGATGTATAATGTAATATAGTGAAAAGTTGTTTATTATTTTACATTCCATCAAAAACCTCCTAAATCGGAGGTTTCTCATTTCCATCTCATTCGATTTTATTCCATTATAAATTCTTCTCTCAAACGATAAAATAAAATTACATTTTATTAATAAACCTTCAACCAATCATAGTTTTAAGGAAACACCTAAAAAATAGAACTAATAAAAAGGGGAATTACTAATTCATGCTTAGTGAATGATGCAAATTTATGATCATGTTAGTTGTGAAAATATCTCTATATCAAAAAACACTATATTAGGATTTGTGCCAACGATGAACCAATTTTGTTGATTTTAGTTGAATTAATTCAATTTTAAATTAATCTGTCCATCTATTATGAATTTGATTGGATTCTAAATTGATTTTGCAACACTAATAACAATCTAATATAGGTCAACCATCAAATTTGTCCGGCAAACATTGATCGAGTGAAATACAAGTAAACCAAATAATCATGTTTTTTTAAGAAACAAAGAACCTACCACCTTCACCTTGAGTGTCCCTTCTTTGCACTAATGAAAATTGCAATTCAATATGTTTATTATTAAATATTTTTATTAATTATTAAATATTTCTTAAATTTAGCATGCTCTTTTTTTATATGTTTATTAAATTACTTTAAAATGAAACCATGCATAAGATGTATATGCTTGATTGCAATAATCTAACTTATCAAAAATTTTGGGAGAAATTATTAAATTCCAAAATTAAAATATACCAAATTGGATAAAGGGGACAAAGTATCAAATTCGAGTCTCATTCATGATGCTTGTTGATTGGTGAAATCCTTTTTAAAAGATTACGTTTCATTGTCCTCAAAAAATTTGTGATTACAATTTCATCACTATACGCTATCGTTTGTACTTCTTTTTCCTCTTTGTGGATACGAATATCAGCAATTTTAATCCGTAGAGTGCAAGAAATAAGTCTATGATAGCTACATACACCAACACATCAAACTTTGTACACAAAGTCCCTTTTCCTTTAGCCTTCTCTAGAACAAGTCTAATTCATCTTCTCAATATGTGTTCTATTTCAATCTTTCTTTCACAAGCAAATAAAGAAGATTCCCACATTAAAAGACTTTGAAAAGAGAACATCCCTAACCTAAATTCTCTTCAATCCTTTTGATGCAATGCTACATTTGTCTCGAACAACTATGGCTCTAGAAAACAAAAATCTTATCTTGAAAGGGTAGTTCTATCGATACAATAATTTCTTTTAATAGTATCTCAATTTAAATGAGTTGTAAGTTCAAATCGTGATAAGGAGAGTTTTAAATTTACTTAAAATTTTAAATAGAATAGTGAAATACATAAAAACTTATAAAAAATTAGTTAAATCGAATTTATCACTTATTGTTTATACTTAACAATCCATTTAATTTACATAACATAAGTAACAATTTTAAAAAATAACAATGATAATTTAATAAAAATTTTACCAATATGCGAAATCTTGAAATGTCTAATAATACGTAATCTAGTTTTAAATTAGTAAAAATGACTGTTAAAAAGTGTAAGGAGAAAATATTGTATCTTTAGACTCTTTCGTCTTCAAGTAGGACCAAACCTTAGCTAATCCCTAAACACTTCACCTCAAGCATGCCCATGATGTCCCAACCCCACTTATCACTTAGTATAAATACCCTCATCATCCCATTGCAAAATCCATCTCCGAGCTTCTACAACTACATTACTTATTACACATACAGCACAGTCTCTTCCTTTTCACTTCCCTTTTCAATCCAATACTAGACAAGAATGTCCGGAGTTTGGATCTTCAAGAATGGTGTGGTTCGGTTGGTGGAGAACCCAGTTGCGGATTCGTTGGAAGGAGGCCGGCAGGGGTCTAGTGCTCGCCGGAAAGTGCTAGTCCATACACCCACCGATGAAGTCATCACTTCTTATGCTGGCCTTGAACGCAAGCTGTCTTCACTTGGTTGGGAGAGGTACTATGATGATCCCGACCTCCTTCAGTTCCACAAAAGATCCACAGTTCACCTCATCTCTCTCCCCAAAGACTTCTGCAAGTTGAAGCCCTTGCACATGTACGATATTGTCGTGAAAAATCGTAACATGTTTGAAGTTAGAGACATGTGACAACTCTTCTTGGTTGTCTTTAATAATCCTATTCTCTTACCAGCCTCTTCTGAGTTTGTAATGGTTGTTTGTTGTATGTAGATGTAGGCTGGTGACTGACTTTGTGTATTGTGATCTTCTTCCTGAGTACATTGAGCTTTTGTGTTGTGTGTGGTAAATTGATACCTTTAAAAGGTTCAATCTGATCAAAACAATCATATGGTTCGTAGGAAAACATGTTCTGTTTTAAGGTTTCATGTCTTGGAAGTTACAGAAGTGAGTGTTTTATTAGAATCAGTTATGTGGAAATGTACAAAGACAAAGTTTACACAAAGTTCAAAGAGGATAGGTCAAAGGAAGCTGTATATGCATGGTCTGGTCCAAGGGGCGATAAAGAGAACTGAAGAGCCATTTTTGATGAATCGTAGGGTGATGAATGTGTGGAGACAGCTGGAGCACAACTTTACCCGCCTATAAATCGAAAGATGCCAAAGATACATGTCAAGCACCTTATTCCTTCCATTGTCACCCAATTCTCGGGGTCCACTCTAATTAAGACTACTAGGCTAATGCTAGACCATCTATTTAGAAACCTTTAAATTGAATTCAATTTACACTGTTTGAGACAAACTCAGTAATATTATAATTGAATTCAATTACAATGTTTGGAACACAATCAAAATGAATTTAATTATTTCATATGACATTTTTATCCTTGGCTAAAAAGTAATCTTATTAAATAATAAACATTAATTTCATTATAAGTGATATCATAAAAAAAGTTCATTATTAAAATGAAAAGAAAAAATTGATTGCAAAAGAATGTAGACAGGATGGGAAAATGAAAGGAGAAGCTAAATCGAACAATGAATCTAAAAGAGAACGATGGTCATAGACAAAAAAAACGAAAAAGGAAAAGACACCCATGAATAAGGAAAAGGGAGAACCTGGATATAATAGGAGGTGTTAATTCGTGGAGAATGTGTTGTTGTTCCATTTTTTTATGGGAATGGTTGTTTGAGGTGAAGAGATATATGGTAAGGTTATATGGGTATTATTGGAAGGATATTTTCAACGTTTAAAAGAAGAATTGAAATCCTAGTTCGTAATTCAATTCTGATACTTTTTCAGGTGAATTCAATTTATAAAAAATGATGGGATCAATTAAACTCATCCCCTTTTTCTATTTCCAAACACTTGAATTGAATTTAATGCTGCAATTGATTTGTGTTATTCACACAAAATGTACAAACTCGTTAATCACTGTCTTCTCTAATTAAGGCTACTAGGCCAATACTAGATTGGTTGATTTGGCTGTAGGTTTGGTAATGGGTCGGGTTAGATTTAAGTCTGAAATTTTGTGTTTATACCTAAACTTAACTTGCAGTCCGATTGAATTTAAGCAAAGCTTGATTAAATAATTTTTAAAATTAAAAACAATGTCTTAAAGTCTGATCAAGTCCGTTAAATTCAATTAAATATTTTCAATTTTTTAAAAGTTAAAATTAAAAATTAAAAAAAAAACTAAAACTAAGGGAATGCTTGGTTGATGGGTTTGGGAAAGGGTTAATGGGTAAGGAATGAAAAGTGAGTGATTAGTTGTTGATTATGATTATAAGGGTAATGGTTTGATATCTCACTTTGGGGGAATCCTCCATACCCCCTATTTAGTAGAGGAATGAAACTCATTCCTTAGTAGAAACTAATTTTTTAAAAATATTTTTAATACTAATTAATTACAATATAATTAATTAAAATAATAATATTAATTAATTAAGTACATTATAATTAATTACAATAGAATTAATTTAAATATAATTCATTCACTAATTAAAATATAATAATTAATTAATTAAAATAAAATAAAATAAAATAAAATTCATTTATTAATTAAAATATAGCAATTAATTAATTAATCAATTAAAATATAATTAATTAATATATTATAATTAATTAATTACATTATTTTTTACAAATCAACCACTGTCAATGGTAATGGTAATCATTCCTTCCTCTTAACCAACCATCATAATTATAATGATAATATACATTCTCATTCCTCACTATATTCATTCTCATTCCTATTCTCATTCCCCCATACAAACCAACCGCCCCCTAAAATATGAAATTAAAACCCTAATTCGGTTTTGTTTTCAGCAATTCGGTAGAATGTCTCTCAAGATAGCGGACCTACTTATGGATATCTTTTTTTTCCTACGAGGTATTTTAAGAGAGTTTTAATTATGGTAAGGTACCTTTAAGTCATCCATACTCAGACTAATCTCCGCTCAAATTAAGTAGGTCTCTTACGGAAGGTAAAACTCTGATTCTAATTTTTAAACGACTACATTCATAAGGACAATTTGAACCTATGACCTTACTTAAACTAGCAGAGCTACTTAGCAACTCGTTAACACGACGGGGTGTACTTTCGGACAAGTAGGAGTATTATAGTATACTCGATAGTCAATACTGTTGATGATTGTACTTTGCCAATGTCGGTAATGTCATTCCTGTTAATGAATAAGAGGGTCAGAGTTGCGTGTTATCGCAGAGTGCCAGCTCCTAACAGACCAACTACAATTGTCATTAAAAAAGAAAAGGAAAATTAGTATTCATGGAATATAGGAGGATAGTTATTTTCTAAGTTTATTTTGTTATTCTTCGATGGGCAGGACAACTCCTTTTTCTGTTCTCATCTTTTATACAATAAAATTTAAAGAAATTGACATAGTCTCTGATAGTTACGATAAGCAACTTAGCTCGTAATTGAATTAAATTAAACTATTAATTTAAATAAAAGGACAAAATTATTGTTAAACGAAGAAAGAGAAGCGGATGGACGATAAAGTCAGTCCAAACCCGAGGATTTGGCGAAGAATGGCCTACGGAGGGACCCGAGCGACGAGCCGTGGAAAAGATCGGCAGGCAGTTTCCAAATAATCGATAACCACATCAAAATTCTAATTTTGTAAGCCACTTACGATGGATAGTTGGTGACGATGACAAATATAAGATTATAAGAAACATAATTAATTTAAACATGCGAAGGAATAAAGAAGTTGGCGTCACGGAAGATAAAATCCTGACCCTTTATTAGGTCATCCCGACCGGATTCCATCAATTAAATCATTTACAAAGTTGTTCCTAGTAATAATTGTTTGTTTGCAATTGCAAATTACAGACGAATTGGGTCACGTTTTGTTTTGTCTTGTTTTTTTGCTTGGGCAGGGCCAGTGGATTGAAGCTTTAAGAGATTCTTTTTACCCTCTTTTCTTCTTTCCAATGTCTTTACTTTTGAGGTTCTTAATACTGATCACGTGTGTAAACCCACTTTTCCTCGTGCAACAACTACCCCAGCCTAGTTAAACATACAAGCCGCCCCCAACCTGGTTATTTCCTATGCATTTTTTTTATTCATTTCCTATATTTGAAATCAAATTTGGATTTACTTATTCTAACTTTAATTGCTTTTGAACTAGAGCTTAAACTAAAAGCTATTCTTTAACTTTAGTGAAATAATTATCATAACATAATTATTAAAGTTAACATAAGAATTATCGCAAAAGATTTGTGGAGTTTTTCCTTTTCACAAGTATAAAAAATAAAGGACCTAGGGATTTATCACGTATTTTCATCCCCTTGATTTATATTTTCCATTATTCAATTTCTTTTAAATATTAATAAAATTTTAGTTAGCTAAAACTAATATGATATATCAAAATTGTTTATAATTTTAAAAAATTCATAAATAAAATTTTAACACTAATCAAGTTTTTTTAAAAAAATTAAAATATTATATTTCATATTTAATAAGACGTCCAATCTATATTTGAATATCCATGTAATTTCTTTAATATTAGTCTTTACCAACTATAATAATCAAGGTACTGGTCAAATAGAGATGAAAGAAAATTTAAATTTTTTAATAAAAAATTCTTATCGCTTTATAATAAAAAAGAAAAAGAAAATCTAAAATACGTATACTATAATGGAATAACATAATAATCAGTAATGAAGAATCAATTACTATTTTAGTAAATGCCTTACAAGTTGAAAGAAAAAACTTCTTTATTTGTCTGTAAAGAGTATTAAAGATTAGTTTTGGACGATTGAGCATAAAGAATAAATTAAGAAAATAATACAACGAAACAAAGGAGAAGAAAATATGGAACGTAAAAAAGCACGAGGGCATCGAAAAATTTTATAACTTGCTACAACTTGTAAGTATAGATATAACAACTGTAATAAGAGCAAACCCAAGAAGTCGCGCAGATGCTTCCCTCTTAATAATAATAATAAGTTCAACTTTTTTTTAAAAAAAACACGTGTGCCCCATTCTTATGATTATCAGCTCAAAATCCGAATCATAATTATATACAAGTTAAATATGTAAAGAAATCAAATTATTAAAAATATAAAATAGAAATAATAACACAAAAACTACTATAAAAATGTAATGAGAAACGTCAGGTACAAATACATAATTCATGTCATAAAATTATTATTTAAACTATATTAATAAATTTATGATTATTATAAAATATATAAATATTTATAATTTTCACAAATGGGTATTAATAACATCAAATTAAGAAGTATAAAACAAAAAGAGACTTATAAGGTTAATACTTAATGCATAAAAATACACCAACGCAGGGGAATAAAACCTGCCCTCACTAAACGAAGAAAACCATAGAAACTCTGAAATAAAATCAAAGAAAAACAGATAGAATTTTATATTTAAAAAAGTCTCTAATATGGAGAGTAAAAACTATGAGACTATAGTCCAAAATATCTCCACTATTTAAAATAATAGATACAACAGAATCTCTCTAAACAAAACTAGGGGTAATATACTAAGATACTAAATTAAACTCTTGAAAATACAAAAAGAGTAAAGAAATATCTCACAAGTAGAGGAACACTAGTGCCAAATTATTGGGCACAAAATTATGATCCTTAATAATCTCAAGGCATAATTCTTGAAATATCGTTGATAAATATCAACTAAATTTGATTACAAATAACCTTCAATTGAAAGCTTAATCGAAGATATCTCTTTCTCTCTATTTTCTCCCCTTTCACTAAGCCTTTTTTTTTCTTGGATGCTTAAGCCTTCCCTCTTGGTGCCAATTTATAGGGAGAAATTTACTTAAGCCTTCCTTCCATTTTCAATATGGGATGTCCTTAATAGAGGGACATCTAATAAATCCCCCCCTCTCAATATTTAAGACCATTATCATAGAGGGAGAATACTCCTATTTCTATATTAGTTGGAAGGACTTGCCATCCCTACGATCAGCCTGCAAACTTTATACTTATTTTTTTATAATGCCTTTGTCAACATATCAACATCATTTTCACCCGTGTGTATCTTCTCAAGTGCTAATAACTTGGAATTCCAAACATCTCTAATCTAATGGTATCTTATCTCGATATGTTTTAATTTCGAATGGAGAGCTAGATTCTTACCAAGATGGACGACACTCTAATTGTCACAATACATGACATATCTATGTTACTTGAAGCCAAGTTCCTGAATGTATCTCTTCATCCATAGTAACTCTTTACACGCTTTTGTTGTCACAATATGTTTCGCCTCAATAACATGCAACACAATACACTTTTGCAATCTTGATTGTCATGATACTGCTCCTCCTGTAAAAGTAATCAAGTATCCTGAAGTAGACTTTTTGGTGTCAACATCTTCGCCTAGATCTTAATCTGTGTAGCCTACTAATATAGGCTTTTCATTTTTGAAACTAAGACTCAAGTCAGAAGTACCTCAGAGATATCTCATGATCCACTTCATAGCATTCCAATGCTCTCTTCTTGAATTTGAGAGAAATCTACTGATCATGTCAACTGTATTAGCTATGTCTGGCCTTGTGTATACCATGACATGCATTAAACTTCCCACTGTTGAGGAGTAAGCAATATTCTACTTTTGTAGAACGATTGTGTTTACTGCTTAACTTAAAGTGGGCTGCAAGAAGGGAGCTAGTTACTTTAGCAATTTCCATATTAAATCTTTAAAGAACCTTCTGAGTGTACTTCTCTTGAGACAGATATAACCTCCTTGTATTTTCATCTTGAGTAATCCTTATACTAAGGATTTGCTTTACTAGCCCCAAGTCTTTCATAGCAAAAGACTTGCTCAAGTGCTTCTTCAACTTGGCAATTTTAGTAATATTTTGCCAACAATCAACATGTCATTAATATAGAGCAGTAAAATAATGAAATGAACCTTGGAGAATTTCTTTACGAAACCACAATGGTCAGAAGTCATTTTCTTATAGCCTTCCTCCCTCATAACGACTTAAATTTCTTATATCATTACCTCAGTGCTTGCTTTAAGCTATAAAGACTCTTCTTCAGCCTACACGTATAATCTTCTTTCCCCTTGACTTTGACCATCTGATCGCTCTATATAGATCTCTTCCTCCAAATCACCATGAAGGAAGGCAGTTTTCACATCTATCAGCTTGACTTCTAAATCAAGATTAGCTGCTAAGTCAAGGGCAACTCAAATTGGTGACATCTTCACCACTGGTGAGAATATTTCATCGAAATCAATATCCCTTTTTTGACTAAATCCCTTGACCACCAATCTGACTTTGTATCGTGATTGTGATGAGTGTTCTTCATGTTTTACCCTGAACATCCATCTATTCCTCAAAACTCTTTTCCCTTTGGGGAGCTTTACTAGGTCAAAAGTGTGATTCTCAGAAAGTGACTTCATCTATTCTTGCATGGCTTCAACCTACTATTCCTTGTGTTCTTCTTGCATGGCTTCAACGTACTGTTCCTTATGTTCATCTTCCATGGCGTCTTCATAACTCTCAGGTTCTCCCCCATTAGTGAGTAATACATACTCATTTGGAGAGTATCGAGCAGAAGGTCTTTTGTCTCTATCAGACCTTCTGAGTGGAGTTGGATCCTTTACTTCTTGTGCCTGGTCATCATCACCATCATTTGCCTCTACTGGTAAAGGAACATCTTTATTAGCTACATCTTGTTGGGTGTTCTCCTTAACATTCTCCTGTGCTGGTACCTTGCTAATTGGATCCAAATCAAACACATCATCATTATCTTTAGGTGTTGCATCTTTTGCTTTTTAGATATCCTTGATGGTCTTATCTTCTATGAATACAACATCGAAGCTTCGGATAAGCTTGGTGCTAATTGGATCACAAAGTCTGTAATCAAATTCATCAAGATAACCCAAAAAGATGCATTGTTTGGTCTTAACATCAATCTTGAATCTCTCATTTTTGGGAGTGTGCATAAATGCCTTAAATCTAAAGACATGAAGATGATCACATTTGACATCTTTCCCTGGCTAGACTCTATCAGGCACATCAGACTACAATGGAACAGAGGATGAGAGATTCACTACATGCGCTGTTGTATTCAATGTCTCAACCCAAAATTATTTTGGCAGCTTTGCTTGTGATAATCAGTATCCGACTCTTTCCCTAAATTTCTATTCATCCTTTCTACCAAACCATTCAATTGTAGCGCCTGTAACCAAATTCATCAAGGCCATAACCCAAAATGATGTGTTGTTTGGTCTTAACATTAAACTTGATTCTCTCGTCTTTAGGAGTATGCACAAATGCCTTGCATATAAAGACACGAAGATGATCGTATTTGAAATCTTTCCCTAACCAGACTCTAACAGATACATCAGACTACAATGGAACAAAGGGTGAGAGATTCACCACATGCACTATTGTATTCAATGCCTCACCCCAAAATTGTTTTGGTAGCTTTGCTTATGATAATAAGTATTTAAATCTTTCCTGCATATTTCTATTAATTCTTTCTACCAAACCATTCAATTGTGGTATCTTTGTTGGCGTCTTCTGATACCGAATGCCTTGCTGTTCACAATATTAATCAAATGGACCAGAATACTCTCCCCTATTGTCGGTCCAGATGCATTTAAGCTTTTTCCTTGTCTCCTTTTTGACTGAAGCTTGAAATTATTTGAAGACATCTAACACTTGATCCTTCAATTTCAAGGTGTAAGCTTAGATCTTCTCTGAGTGATCATTAATAAAAGTCAAGAAGTAGAGAGCACTGCTAAGTAACTTTGTCTTCATCGGACCGCATACATCAAAATGTACCAAATCAAGTACATTTGGTTTTTTGGAGGGAGGTGAACTATTGAAAGCAACCCGATTATGCTTTCCTAACAGACAATGAACACACTTTCTAAGACACGTACTCTTGACATCATATAGATGTCCCTTCTTACCTAACACTATTAAGCCTTTCTCATTTATGTGGCTGAGTCTTTTATGTCACAAATTAATTGTATCTTCATCTTCCATAACATTGATATTGCTACTGGGAGTGTTGGCTTTCATTATGTACAACGTCTCATACTTATTACCCTTGGCTACAATCATAGAATTTTTGGTAAGTTTCTATACACCATCATGGAATGTGTTACAAAACCCTTCATCGTGAAGCTTTCCCATAGAGATTATACTAAATCTGACATTTGGAATATGTTTGACATTTTTCAGTGCTAATCTCATGTAGTTATTGGTCTCCAAGCAAATGTCTCTAATGCCAATAGCTTGTGTAAAGCCATTATTTCCTATTTTCACAGGCCCAAAATCTTTAGATGTATAAGATGTAAATAGTGCCCGTTAAGCAGTCGCGTGAGTTGAAGTGCCACTATCAATTACCCAACTCTTTTCTTCTTGCAGAATACTAATCTCCTCATTACATATCACAAGTAGATCTTCGATGACGGTAATCTGATCTTGACTGTCGGCATCATTATTCTCTGGTTCCTGATTCCTCTTGCCTTCTCTTTTCAGCTTCTCATAGTTCTTTTGCATGTGACTTTTTTCACCACAATAAAAGCATTTAATGTTAGCAAATCTGTTGGGTCTCCTACTGGATCTGTTTCTATGATTTGGGCCTTTACTTTGCCTTCTCCCTCTTATCTCTGTGATTGAGACATCAGACTCGGAGATGAGCCTTGAGTCTTTCTTTTGGACTCCGCCTTCCAAAGGCTACTTTTAATCTTTTCTATCGAGACTAAACCTTCAGGAGCGAGTTGAAGAGTGTTATTCTGAACATCTCCCAGGATCTTGGTAGGGATCCCAAAAGCCATAATCCGAGCAACTCATCGTCTTAAGTGAGCCTCATGGTGGCCATCTGATTAATGATCCCTTGGTAAGTATTCAAGTGATTCTTTATCAGTGTTCTATCTTGGTATCTCAAGTCCATGAGTTGTTCAATCAGGAATATTTTATTGTTGCCAGGCTTTCAAGCATAAAGGCTCTTGAGTTTGGCCCATAACTTGTCTACTTCCTTCTCTCCAGTTTCTGATGAATCCACAAACTGGTCTATGTAATAGACTCCACTTTGTGTCGGAGTTGCCTTCAAGTTTTGTGGTACCTTCACATAAAGGAGAACTTTCATCTTCTCCTTCCATACATGGAAGTTGCCTCCGTTCAGACTGATTATTCTACTTGTGTTGACTTCCAACATTTACAAAGGATGACCAACTTAGTAATCAAGCTCTGATACCAGTTTGATAGGAGGTAGACACGCCAATGTGGAGGAATAAAATCTCTCTCACCTGTTGTAAACCGGTGAGGAAATCACAAGGTGGAGAAAACCACAGAAACTCTGAAATAAATTCAAAGAAAGACACATCAAATTTTACATAGAAAACCTCCCCAATATGGGGAGTAAAAACTATAAGACCATAGTCTAAAATATCTTCACTATTTAAAATAATGGGTATAACAAAATCTCTCTAGATAAGACTAGAGGTACTACACCGAGATACTCAAATGATTAAACTCTTGGAAAGATAAAAGGAGTGGAGAAATATCTCAAAAATAGAGGAACATTGGTTCCAAATTATAAGGCATAAAACTATGATCCTTAATAATCTCAAGACCTAAGTCTTGAAATATCGCTAATAAAATATCAGCTAAATCTGACCACAAATAACCTTCGATTAAAAGATTAATCAAAAATATCTATCTTTGTTTTTCTCTCCTTTCACAGCCTTTTTTGCTTGGATGCTTAAGCCTTCCCTCTTGGTGCCAATTTATAGGGAGAAATCTACTTAAGCCTTCCTTCCATTTCAATATGGGATGTCCTTAATGGAAGGACCTCTAACAAAAAGAATGTGATTTAAACATAAAATAAGACTTCTTGAAGAATTAAAATGAACATATGTGATCTAACATTAAATATTTCAAAAGTGCAAAAATATATAATATGCGAAGTTCCCGATATTACAAATGACAAGCTAAATTGCAATATATGAAAATACACAAATATAAAAGAAAACGTATAACAAATGAAAATGTGATAAAAATATGTTGTATTTGTAACATATATTTGATTTATTATATTTTTTTGGTAATTATAACTTCAGTATCTTTAAATCTTTAATAATAATAAGATGTTTATAAAATATAAATATGAGCATAACAAAAATAGAAAATATAAACTAGATAATAATTTAAATAAAGTAAAAGTAAATATATAGATTTATTAAAATATAGAAATAAATTTCTAACAAATGTTTCGAAACTGTGGAAATGTCAAATTTTGAAGTTTTTGGTAAACAATAAGTTAAGAATAGTGTCATTCAAGGATATGATATTACATGTAACTTTGGGTGGTAAAATATGTAAGTAAAGAAATCATAATACGTAATTATGTATTTGACCATTAACCCTACTTCTAAGGTTTTTGTTTTTGAAAAAAATGCTCATAGGATGAAAAATCGTATCTCTTCAAAAAGGATAATAAATTAGGGATAACAAAATTTACATAATTTTGGTTAATTTAAAATCAATAAATTTGCTTTAATTTAAATAGATTTTAAACGAGTTTAAATTTTTAAAAATTTAAATTTAATTTGAATTTAATTTTTCGATTTAATTTAGTCAAAACTTTAATTACATATAATTAAATTTTTTTAATAATTTATCTTTTTTATCATTTTTATTTTTGTCTTTGTCATTGCTTTCATATTTGTATCACTTCCATTTTTCTTCCTCTCTCTGTTTTCTCTGCCACTTTCATATTTTGTCCTACCTCTTCATCTTTTTTGCTACAAGAATATTTGTGATCATTCATTTCCGAAAAGAATTTTCATTTCATGGCTAGGGAATATATTTATCCATGATTATTTGCAATAATTAAAAAGCTCAACCAATTCACTTAGCTTAACTATAAAACCTTGAGTTGTTTAATTTTTTGGTTCAAATTTTAACTTTTCAATTCAGTTTATTTTAATAACTCTTATTGTTAAAAGCTAATTAATTAATTAATTAATTGGTCAATTTTTGTAAATTATTAAATTCTTATAAACTAAAATAAATCAATTAATGTTTATTTAACAATCTTTTTTTAGTTAAACTTCAAATATTTCGATAGATAAAGACAATATCTTTCAATCATATTTTAAATTCTTTAATTTATTCATTCTTTAATCATTTTTGTGACAATTTAATACCAGTTGAACCTTTTAAACCTTAAACATCTTGTCTTACTAGTTTAACTTCTGGTTCAATTTTTAAAACATTACTAAAATGAAGGCACTTGTAAAGAGTTTTCGGTCAAGGCACAAATAATTTCATATTTGGCCAGACAAAACCTATTGCACACCTAAAATAAATGAGTGTTGACCTTATTTTGACAGAAACCGATCACATCTTATGATAATACAAGCTTGGCTCATAAAAAGGTCTCACTATTTTCATACCAATATCGTTGATTTAAAATGGAGTACAAGTATAATGGACAATATAATGTTACAGAACCTCTAAGGAGTCCAAACAGTTTGGACTTGGGTGATTTTTTAGCCTAATAAAGTCACCAATTTCTGCCCCATAATGCAACCAAATCTCTTCACTTTATTCAGCAAAAATCCTCCCATAATGAAGAACGAAAATAAAGAGGAAGTCCTAATGGTTCAAAGTCCATAATTACATGAAACACTTGGAATTTTGAAGCAAATGGAGCTAGGAATAGTTTTATGAACAAAGGGACTTTTCTTTGCGAATATATTAACTACATAACACATGCAGGTTTGAGGGTTTACAACATATTTATATCCTGCAGACGTTAACGACTATAAGATAAAAACATTGGATAGTTATAAGTAGATTGGGCAGTTTATATAAAACTGTCCAATAATTAAACGACATATTGTTTTAGTAGCGTCCATATACATATAAGCCATGCAAGGCTTACGTCTAACACACCATGCAAGATTAGATTCAACATTTTAGTATTCCCATCCAAGTATCCACTAACGAACCAAGATTGTCCTCTGTCACAATTCCTTTTCCCAATATACATTAAATAATTTCAGCCTATATAATATAATAATTTTTTTTGTTACTAATGGGACAGTAAAAGATGGGACTATAAGTATGTTTTCAGCCCCTTATCACCACCAAAGGAAGTTTATATGAGCCCCTTCTGACTCCCTTCGATCTGTAGCCATCATATTTGTGAAAATTTTTTTTGTCCAAATTACTTTGTGCTAACTCTGTCCAAGTGGATCTAAGC
>JANZLC010000202.1:45655949-45679125 GCA_026413385.1 Erythroxylum gracilipes
TCTGACAGTATGATGTGATGTATTGTAAGCACTGTTTGAGATGTTGTGTGTGAACTAGTCTGATTTGATTGTACTGTTTTGGGTGGCATCCACATATCCTCCCAAGGGGTATTTGGGTGTTACACTCGCTATTATACATTTTAGATAGTAAATCACACTTGTTGTCTGACAATAAGACCTACATTTTATTTAAAAAGAAAATAAATAATGTGTTACATTGATGTATATTTAAGTGATGAGTAGTTAATTTTGCTAAAATTTTCATCTACTTATGGTCTGTTTTGAAAACGTTAGGATTCAATTTGAACTCTTCGAAATATTATTGTATGTTTTGTATTTTATTATAAACTGTAAAGATCAAAATGCATTATAATCAGGAATTTTTGTTAATTTGTTATTATTTTTAATAATGAAATCACAATGCTTACTCTTTCTTTAACATGTAGTAGATAAATTATTAATTATAAGTAATATTTGTAAATTAATAAGTGTTTTAAGAGATCATGTAATTGAGTTAATAAGAAAGAATTATTAACGTATTCCAAATTTTTAATTGAATCAATAAATAAGTACCATATCATTGATATTTGTAATTTTTAATGTATTTTTAATATTACTAATCATCATTTTTTAAATTTTAAATGAATTATAATATTTTTATCTTAACAAACTTGAAACCTTTTAAATTAGAATACTGCCAATCAATTGAACATATAGTATGAAATTAGGTTCATTTCATTTAACTCTAATCATGGAGTTGGTTTCTCTTGTTCTCATGTGATAAGACGTTAATTCTCTCTTGTTTCAATGCAAGGTTTTCTTCTTCATAATCATTAGATAATTATTTCATTATTTTCTTTATTCTTTTCTTCTTCCGTTTCTCTATTCTTTATTCTTATCTTCCCCTATTATTGATTTTATTAAATCGAATCCATCATGGCTGAGAGTTCCGCGGCTTCTGAGGCTAATGCCTTAGCGGATGAAGTTTACAAGAGTTTGTTCCTTGATGAAGAACGTGGTAAGGTTGATTTCATGGAGCAAGATGGTAAGGAGGGTGACGAGGAGGAGGTGATATTGCAGTATTATGTGGTTGGACGGCTGATAACAGATAAACCATTGAATTTGATTGCATTCAAGCAGACCATGGCAACGGTGTGGAGACCTGTGAAAGGTATGTTGATGAAAGACTTGGGTAATAATGCTTTTTTAATCCAGTTCATGCATAGGATGGATATGGAGCGGATTGTGGATGGTGGCCCTTGGAATTTTATGCAAAATTTGATCGTTTTAGCAGAGGTTTCATTGGGAACAAACCCTAAGCAAGTTTCGATGATCAAGGCTGCATATTGAGTCCAGGTGCATGACTATCCGACATGGTCCTGATCGGAACGTGTGTTTCAGGATGTGGAAAATTACATTGGTACTTTTGTGTAGTCAGATAAACGTAATTTTACGTTAGTATGGAAGGAGTACATGCGAGTTAGGGTTCTGCTGGATGTTACCAGACCTCTCAAACGTAGAATTCAAATGAAGAATCCAAAGGGTGTTTGGGAGTGGGCTTGTTTCAAGTATGAGAGGTTGGGAACTTTTTGTTTCTTATGTGGAGTCATTGGCCACTCTGATAAGTTTTGTCCCAAGTTAATGGATTATCCAAACTTTGATAGGAGTCTATTTGCTTATGGTCCAGAACTAAGAGCGGAAACTCGTCGAAGCTCGAATATTGGCGGAAAATGGTTGTTGACGGAGGAAGAAATTCGGAATGGTGGCCGGAAAGTTGACAATGACAACCAGCATTGGGGTAAGCAAGAGCCCGTGGTTCAACCAACTACTGAGAACAATGTGGCTCCGAAAAACCCTAAGTTGTGCAGATTCAAAATATAGATAAAGGTAAAACAGTTGTTGCTGATGATAAAAATCCACATAATATGGTGGATGAGGATGAGGATATGGTTGGGTTGGTTGTTGATGATAACAAACGCAAAAGGATGGATAAGGAGGTTACTCAAAATTCTGCTGAGGAAAATTCAAATGGTTCCCAGATTGATTTAGAGAGTTAAAAAAACTGGTCCAAGGTGGGTTCTGGTTTCCAGGCCCGCCAGGCCCTATGAGTTCATTAGTCTAGAACTGTCGGGGGCTTGGGAACCAACCGACCGTAAATGAGTTGCAAGATGTCGTTTTATATAAGAAGCCTAACATTGTTTTTTTGATGGAAACAAAAGCCCATTGGAATAAGTTGAATCGAATAAGGAGGAGTTTGTGTTTTTAAGGTTTGTTTGCTGTGAAGCCTAGGGGATTAAGTGGTGGCTTAGTGTTAATGTGGCGAGAGAAGAACAAGCGCTTGCTCTTGGGTTATGGTAATAATTACATTGATGTAAAAGTCCATATGTAAGGCCCGCCAGAATTTCGGTTCACTGGATTTTATGGCTACCCTTTACATAATAGAAGGTATGATACTTGGAACCTTCTACGACTGCTAGCTACTAAATCGATGCTTCCCTGGACAGTACAAGGTGACTTTAATGATCTATTGAGCTTTGATGAAAAAATAGGTCCTTATGGTCAGTTGAATTGGATGGTTGAAGGTTTTCACAAAACGGTGGAGAATTGCAGGTTGATGGATACTGGTTTTACTAGGAATAAGTTCACATAGGAGAAGGGCAGAAATACAAGTGAATGGGTCTCTGAAAGGTTAGATCGAGCTCTGGGAACATCGGATTGGTTTGATCTTTTTCCGAATTGTATGTGTACTAATGTTGAGACTGCAAACAGTGACCACTCTGCAATTCATATTAAACTTAATGTGGAGATAATACGTTTTCGACCAAAGGCCTTTCGGTTTGAAAACGCATGGTTGTATGAGGCGGATGTTTTTGATATTGTTAAACATTTGTGGCATAGTGCGAAGGGTGAGAGTATTATGGAGAAGATGGAAAATGTTGCTGCCATGTTAGCCGATTGGGGGGAGAAGAAACGTAATGATTTCATAAATAAGTTACGATTGGCAAAAGAGCGGATGAGGAGATTTCGATTGGGGTTGGATCCTGCCTTGAGGGAGTCTTTTAAGTGGCAAGAGAAGAGTATTAGGTTGCGCTCTTACAGCAAGAGCAGTATTGGCGCCAACGGTCGAAATAGTTATGGCTACAATTTGGTGATCAAAATACAAAATTCTTCCACTTGTCTGCCTCGGCTAGGAAAAGAAAGAATATGATCAAGCAGTTGAAGGATGTTGATGGTGAACAGCGTACATGGGACCAAGGCCTAGAGGAGGTAATCTGTTCTTATTTTCATAAGCTAATTGATTCTAAACAGGGGGATATAGACTTTGTTTTGAGTTGTGTACATCCGAAATTAACTAATGAGCATAATGAATTCCTAAAACTGCCTTTTACGGATGATACCAGCACTTTTTAGTATGCACCCTGACAAGGCGCCGAGACTTGATGGATTTAACCGAGCTTTTTATCAAAAATTTTAGGGTATAGTTGGTCATGATATTGCTACTACTTGTTTGGAAGCTTTGAATGGTAGTGCAGCATTGCCTGGTTTGAATAAAACTAATGTTATGCTGATTCCTAAAAAATCCGATCCCAAGAATGTTTCTGATTTGCGGCCAATTTCCTAATGTAACGTCATTGATAAGATAGTTTGTAAGGCTTTGGCAAATAGAATGAAAGATTCTTTGAAGCTGACTGTGTTTGAAAATCAAAGCGCCTTTGTGCTTGGAAGGTAAATCACTGACAATGCATTGTTGGGGTTTGAAACAATGCATTGGCTCAAGGGGAGAAGTAAGGGGAAGGATGCTTTTATTGCTTTGAAAACAAATATGAGTAAGGCGTATGACCGTATTGAGTGGAGTTTTTTTGGAGAATATGATACTTAAACTGGGTTACTGTAAAGATTGGGTGGAGATAATTATGAGAACCGTCACAACAGTTTCTTACAATTTCTATCATAATGGCCGACTTTTTAGGCTCGTTGTTCTTAAGTGGGGGTTACGACTAGGCGACTCTTTGTCACCCTATCTTTTTATATTGTGCTCCGAGGCTCTAATGGCAATGCTCAATTTCTTTCAGGAGACAAGTCAGCTGCATGGTTGTAAAATTGCAAGAAGTGCTCCTCCAATAAGTCATATGTTTTTTGCAGATGATGTATTATACTTTTTCAAAGCGACTTTAAGGGAAGCAGAAGTGGTAAAATCATGCCTGGATATGTATCAGATGGCGTCGGGTTAGCTTGTGAACCTAGCTAAGTTGGAGATGGTTTTTACTCGAAATACTCCCCAAGTAGTGAAAGATGAAGTTCGAATGATGTCACAAATCCAAGAAGTTTCGGGTTTCTCAAAGTACTTGGGACTTCTGACTGTAATTGGCAAATTGAAAAAGGAAGTGTTTCAATTTATCGTTGATAAGGTTTGGAGAAGATTACAGGGATGACGATGCAAGAATTTAAGCAGAGCAGGGAAAGAAATCTTGCTAAAACCTTCATCCAGGCTATTCCGAATTACTTAATGCAGCTGTTTCTTCTGCCTATGGGTACGATTGATCAAATAAAGAAGCTAATGAACAGGTTTTGGTGGCAAAATTCATATTCGAATGGAACAACTATTCATTGGTCTTCTTAGGAAAATATGTCTCTGCCGAAGAAACAGGGTGGCTTAGGATTCAGGCGGTTGCAGGAATTCAATTTAGCACTGTTCGCGAAACAAGGGGGGAGGATGCTTAGTAGATTACATTCATTGGTGACAAGAACTTATAAGGCTCGCTACTTTCCTAAATGCGGTTTCCTAGAAGCAACAGGTGGATCGAACCCGAGCTTTATGTAGCAAAGTTTTATTAAAGCACAAGATATCCTCAGAGAAGGTAGCATGTACAGAGTTGGAAGTGGAGCTGCGATCTTAGTTTTCGATGACCCAAGGATTCCATCTTTACCTGGGTTTTGAATTCAATCGGAAAATAATACAGACAGGGTGATAGTCACCGTTGCTGAACTTCGAAGTGAGGATTAAAGGCAATGGGATTCGGACAAGCTTGATTTGTTAATGTCAAGTGAGGAGGTGGTTGTTGATAAGAAAATCCCTTGTTTAAGGCACGATTGTGATGACGTTGGGACTTGATTTGAAGATAAAAGTGGCCTCTATAATGTTAAAAGTGGTTATAGGTTACTGATGAGTAGATTTCATGTTAATAATTCATTGTTGACTCTACCATGGAGCTGGTTATGGAAGTTAGATTTGCCAAAGAAGATTCTAAACTTTTTATGGCGTTGCCTTCGTGGTTTTTTACTGGTGAAGGAGAGGTTGAGATATCGGCGTGTTGACATTGACGAGGTTTGTCCTTTATGCAACCAGCAAGTCGAAACAATTTGCCATATCTTGTTAGATTGTGTCTTTGCAAGGGAATTGTGGTTTTGGAGCAGGTTGCCAGTCAAGTTTAATGTGCAATCTATCCAACAGTGGCTGCAAGACGTTATGACGGTTTGGTCGGTAGAGCAACAGCAGCGTGGTGTAGCGATTATGTGGGAGATTTGAAGGTCTAGAAATGAATTTGTTTGGAACCAAAGACGTACTTCAACTGGCGCAGTACGTATAGTAGCTGACTGTCTTGTTTCAGATTGGAAGGCGACAATGGCGGCAAGGAAGGTTGGTGTATTATCTAGTGCAGCGTCGTCGACAATGAAATGGGAGCTGCCTACTAAAGGTACTATAAAATTAATTGTTGATTCAATGTTTCAACATGATTCCGGTGTAGCAGGTGCAGGATGGATCCTTCGAGATCATATGGGACGTTGCTTAGGTGGTGGTATGCGCAATAGTAGTGTGGTTGAAAGCCCAGTTATCGCAGAGGCAGTTAGTTTGAGGGAGGCGCTTAGTTGGTTGAAGGGAGTTGTCGCTGACAGATTGATTGTAGTTGAATCAGATTGCTTGCAACTATTAGAGGAAAGCAAAATGGTTCTTATCTTGGTGGTTTGGTTTTTGATATTAAAAGCTTGTTAGATCAATTTAGATCTATAGCTGTTTTTCATGTTAAGAGGTCGGCGAATCAAGTTACTCATATGTTAGCATTGGCATCTGGTTCTGTTTCTAGCTCTCAATTATGAGGTTCTGTTCCCCAGATTTTATTTCCGATGTAATGGCTTTTGATCTAGTATAATAATACCCATTACATTTTAAAAAGAAAGAATACTATCAATCAATTATTTTTCAAAGAGTAAGTTTGACAATCAATTGGATTGGACCCGAGTCTGTGTGTTTAAGCCCAAACTTGGCTTAAAACCCGATTAGGTATGAGGTGCCAGACTTAAGCAACAAATCTATCAAGTTTGGGCTACCCAAAACTCAATCGATTTTGAACAAAATTTGATTAAATAATTTGTAACTTATAAAAATTAAAAACAACCTCATTTTATTTTAAATTTTCAAGATTTAAGTTAAATCAACGAGATAATTTAAGTTTGAGTATGATTTAAAGACAAAATTTTAAAATTGATTTAAAATCCCATCAACTTAAAGTGAGTTTGACAACTTTTGTAATTCTTACTCATGGATCACATTTAATTATTAACTCTAAATGATTTAATAATAGTATAATAGATCCTTTCAAATTCCAATCATTTTGTAAGTAAATTGAAAGATTTTATTTCATCTAAAATTTGAATAAAGTCAAAATTTTAGATTTTAAATTTAAATTTAATCTCAATTTAAATTTTAGTTCAAGTAAGATTTATTTATTAATTTTACATCGGATTGCTCCGAACTATTTCTGTTTTACCTAAGACAATCTAATTGAATCCCACTAACGGGCACTTAAACTCGAGTTTGAATTGAGAGTACAAACAAAACTTAAACTGTTCCCTACCCAATGGACATGGACAGTTGAGAGCAATCACACAAAATTCAAATTTTGGGTGAATCTGTCGTCTTCCACGCTCCAAACGCACTCTTCACAATCCAAATCCCACACAGTCACACGCGTCTCCGAATTCAAATCGAGTTTAAACTAAACCCACTCTGTGCCTTGGCTCGTGTCACACACCAAACCAAAATGGCCACCTCCGGTTCCTCCTCTCTTCCGCCTCTCGCTTCAGTACTCTTCTAGATCCCGTCAATGTCTCGTTTTCTGTTTTTGGGTGCTTATGCTGATTGGGTGTGTCTATTTTCATTGCAGACGAAGGAGAACACAACTCCCATTTCTTCCAGATTGTCGGTCAGTTGCTTTGCTTTTGGTTTTACCTAGCTAGTAGCCACCTTTTTCATGTTTTTTCATTAATCATTGAGTTTTCTTCATTTGGGTCCTTAAAATTTTGAAAATTTGACTACCAGTGGGCCCAAATTTGGTGTCTTGTTATGTCTGGTTCTCTCAATTTGGTTTTTAACGGCTTTAAAATGTGAGATTTGGATGTTGGTATTAGGAGCTGAACGAGTCGAGGACTGAACTTCTCACTAGAATTCAAGGCTTGAAACAGGTGATTCTTTTGGATATCTTTTTCTTTCTCGCTTCGGTACTTAATGTCGTCATCTGGTTATGTGTTTTTTCAGTTGCTTTTTACCAAGTTTACTGCGCTTTTTAGGGCTGTTCATTGAGATGGGCAATATCGTTTTCTCTTTTCAGGATTTGCAGAATTGGAGATCCAAGCTTGATACGCAAGTCAAAATTTATCGTGATGTAAGTGTCCGCTCAGCTCATAAATTAATGTACTATATGCCCGGCTCCTTTTCACCTTTTAAGTGAATATATGTGCTAAATCACACTTTTACATGGTGTTTAGAGTCTACCCAGAAAGGGCATATTTATCAAAGATGAGCTCCGATTGATATTGATGACTTTATCCTGTTTGTTCCTTGGTTTTTCATGTGAAGAGATTCTGGTTGGTTGGAACCAAAAGGCGTCTGCCTTTAAATTTCACTCACTTGTTAATATTGCTATTACCTCGACTTGGACATTCCTCAATGTCAGAGTCTAAGGTTTCATGTACAAGGCTAGAGTGTTGCATTTGGTTGGTCAAAGTGCTTCTTTTAGTTGAGTAACTGGAAAAAGATTATTATCATGTTGTATGTAGCTGAGTAACTAGAGATAGATTATACATTATAATGTTGTATCCGATATTTGATATCGACTTAGTGGTAATATTAGCTGGTGATGTATGTAATTCTGTTGCGAAATGTGGCTGTTCAAGTTGCTATAATTAGGCTGTATATGTATCGTACTTCATAGTTGGTAGTAGATGGAGCCAAAATTTGAAAGAGGAAGATGCAACAAGTTCTTTCCATTTAATCCAAATGCTGGATTTAGTTTAGTATGAAGACATCAATCGATCTAGTACTTCTCTCTTCACACCTATTGATTTGTACCTTGAACATAACTTCTTTTCACTTAGGATGAGTTTTCCCCTAAACTTTTGAAGATGAGGAGATTCCTCTCACCTAATGCGGTGTTTATCAGTTACTCTCATTGTCTCGTGTGATCTTTTTATTATTTTGATTGAAATCTGTTTCTTGATCCCATCTTTCTCTTGCTTCATGCAGGAATTGTCAGAATTGAAGAAATCACTGAATGTTGAAGTGGATCAACTTCGAACGGTGAGTGCTTCTCTGCACAGCACTCTGATCTCCTCTTTCCTCTGTAGCCTGCTCTCTTCATCTAAAATTTTATGTCTGATTACAAATCAGGAATTTCAAGAACTTAGAAGCACTCTGCAGCAGCAACAAGAGGATGTTGCTGCTAGCTTAAAAAGCTTCGGGGTAAGCCCTCCAGATGCCTTGTATTTTCTTTCCTGTGCCTAAGCTCTGTTTTCCTATTATAAACTAATCCTTTTGTTAACTCTTGCAGCTTCAGGATAATCAGCTAGGTGCAAAAGAGACCCAATGTTCTGGGGCTGAAGTAGAAACTGAGAGTGTTCACACCCCATCTGAAGAAAATACAAACATGAAAGCTGAAAACTAGATGGTTTCTGCCTGGAGTGTATTTGTTGTGCTTTGCATCTTGTAGAGCAGAACATAGACACGGTTTTTCACTGTTGTCTTCTCGCATGTTCTCATGTCAAAATTTGGAGTATCAAAATTTCTAGCACAATGCAGAAGTTGTTATTCTTTTCTTCCAATTATTTGACATACCTAGTAATTTGGTCTATTTAATACCTCCGCACCTATCTGTCTTAAGCAAAATCGCGTTTGAATAGTCCTATCTACAGATGATTGTTCAGCTTTTAACCTTAGCTTGGGCTTTCTTTGGGTCTAGATGTCTAAATGTCGAGAAAGAAGATGTTTGGTGTATAGTTGGTAGGTAGTCGGTGATTTCTAACCAGTTATGCTACCTGCATCATCCATTTCTTACAAATAATAAACATGTTTTGTGCCTTTGGTTGAATTGAGGAAGAACCAAAGTTTATAAATTGCTGCACTTGCTTGCATCATATTTACAAGGCTCCTAAGATTAGTGGCGATTTCCTAACCCCATCATAGCAGTTTTTTAAGGACAGTGCGGGCAGGTGGATGTGATTTCATCTTCCATTACCTTGATCATCAGTAGGATAGGGATACCCTGTCTAACTCGGCTTGAAGTCAATGGGTGAAGTCTGAGGAAAATGGGTTTGGACTAAGTTTTGGGCCCATAAGTGCTCAACTTGAAATATCTTTTACACGGAGTAAGTTCTAATTATTTGTCTCCTCCTTGAAAAGTTGATTTTCTGTTGTTTTGATTTAAAGAAAAAAAAAATCGCCTTTTTGTGAATATGATTGATTGTGAATGATGATGCGAACAAGAATGGTGAATCCTATTTCATTGCTTTAAGTACAACGCAGGCATACAGGCTTGTGTCTGGGAGAAAGAGCAGACTATGACAAATGGCATCTTGAAAGTAAAGGTAAAGAATTTCAAATATAATTCACTACTCGTCAAATAATTTATGCAGAATACGTGATTGCATGCTATACGATACAAGCCTCCCTTGCCATCTCCAAAAGAATGGGAACAAATGTCAGAATTTGAGACTTATGTCGTTTAGGATCCAACGTTGTAACAGACTTTTGTGGTTCCCCTCTTTGTTCGAATTTGAGAAACCTGAACAACATTCAGTAAAATCACAGAGCTAAGTTATAATTTCACGCTTGATTCAGGAAAAAGGGTTCTGCAGAAGTTATATGATCTGATAAGCCTCAAATTGAAACGACTGCTGTTTGAGGAAAAATACATCCACTTAAAAGTTCATATTCCAAGTCCAAATAAGATAGGGATGTACTTGTTAACTGTTATATTTTCAAACTCAATCTGTAAGTTAAGAGTTGATAATTACCGTTATGCTCAGAATTTCTGAAATGTCTGAGACATGGGTACCACCACAAGGACAACCAAAGTTGTCTCCTAACTTCACAATACGAGGAGTACTGTCCTGCAAAAGATGTGAAAGTAGATTAGGTAAGTATCTAAATGTTTGATGATCAGAACTGCAAAGATTTGTTATTCCATGTGAAGATTTGGAAAAATCCACATATCCATTAATTGCTTAAGCATTTAGGGTTGACTTATGACTAATGGTGTTCAACTATTCTAAGTTTACAAAAACTTTGGATATAACATTATGATACTCATCTCTCATGTGGGATCTCACAATCACTTCTCCTTAAATCCTTAATGTTTCAAGGCTCAATCTAGACTCTCACTCCTCATCCCTTTTGTGTAACTAGATTAGAAGTTTGTCAGAAGGCTCCCATTGCTCGCAGCCCTACCTCCAACTCCCTTGTCGTCCTAACTCGTGTTATACTAACGAAAGTTTGGCCCCATATCATTTGTAACACCTTAAGGCCAGATTGATCCAATAACAATCCTAGTTCAAACTTAAAAGAAGCACATGTGCGAGAATTATAACAGCTTTCACTTATCTTCACTTTTTGATAAGAAATTGTAATCCTCATTTCTCATATAATTTCACATGGGCAATTTGCAAACTAAACAAAATCATCTTGAAAATGATAGCTTATTCTTTACAATCATTCAAGATCAAGCGACAACAAACATTTGGGACAGGTCAGGATATTTCATAAACAAATCAAAATAAGAAGCTTTCAAACTTTAAAAAATCCAAACCTTGGGGATATAATCAGGAAGGCAACCACCACACAACTCACAAGCTTCTTCATAAGGCAATACAACAGCAGAAACCTATTACATGAGAGGAAAGAATTCAAGAAAAACATTAACTATTTGAACATTTAAGTGATTTTGCACAAGATAATAAGAGAGAAACTTACTTTGCCTCCTCTAGCTATCAATGCATTAGCTTCTACCTCCAACTCTTTCTGCTTGATGTTTAGTTCATTTTTCGGAACTGTGCCGTTATATTCAACAAAGGGGCTGCCAAAGAATGAGCAGAGCACCATAAGTCTTCTATGCAGGCATCAAAAACTTTTGCCAGGAGAAAATGGCTGTCTCTCTATTTGACACGAAGACAGATAGGTATTCCTTGAACCTCAAATTTCGTTTAACAGAATTCTTGATACGAAAACATGGATACTAAAGGGAATTGGTACCAGTATCTACCAGGAGTTATTACTCTTGCTCGTGTATGACGTGAGATGAACTAAATCCTCATGAAAATACTAAAATTTCAAGTGGCATGGCCTAACTTTGGCAACTTATTATATGAGTTCTGCTATAAGAACAAGTAATTCATATAAAGGTGAAAAAGAAGTAGCAGTCTGAAGGAGATTTGGAAAGTACCCATCAGGAAAATGGTAAGCCTTTCCTGGCTTCAAATGTCCCAATCCCACATTTGGCATACACACATCCAGTAAATGCCCTGCTGAATGCAATCTGTATTCATTAAGTACACAAATCAGCCAAGAACCCCAAATCAGTTATCCCAAGATAGGCAAACTCCAAAGAAGAATCTCATAAAAAATAGATCAAACGTCTGAATCGCACCTTAACATTTCTCAAAAATTCCAAATAAGTCTCTATCGTTATCTATGATACCACATTGCAACTTAACATATTCCATCACGCAATTAGGTTCTATCACAGTTGGACAATCTGAATCCTATTAGATCGTTGTTGATGTGATTCTATCCAATGTTAAGTGCAAATCACAACTTTTCACCTATAAAATAAACCTTTTATTAGGTTAGAAAGCACCTTGAATTGAGCTTGCGCCTCCCCTCATCAACACATAACAGAACTTCCTTCCCTTCCTTTAGCTCCATTTCCAAGTCTTTGCTAGAGTCTTCCATGACTCCATAATGATATACCTACATAAAGAAAAATGATTAAAGTAAAAAAAAATATTCAAAAAAAGAAACTGATTTCAAGAACACCCAACTGCCAAATGTGGCAGAGACTCACAATTCCGTCCTTGGACCGAACATCACGGACGATGAACCTAACTTCAGGGTCGCCAGCGATGAAGATGAAGCCAGTATCCGCCGGCTGGCCACCACCTTGAGGATGGAAAATAGTGGAGCTCAATACCAAAGCTTCCTTACCATCGTCACCCTTTCATTTGCAAAAGGAAAGCTTCAAGAATTTCAGATGAAACTTGGAAACCTAAAAAGATTGGAACTTATTGCGATTATGAAAAAATCTGACCTTGAAGAAGGACAAGATGATTGCTTTAGACTGTAGCTTGTACATATCTTCATAGTACTCCAGCTTTGTTGGGCCTATTGAAACCGAACCCATGTCTCAAGATGTGTTTTTTGGAGTTCAGGTGGAGTTTAGACAGTAATAGAGAGTAAAGCCAACGAGTGTCCTGCAAGTACGAGGTAATAGACAGTAATAGAGTCGTTGGCTTTGCTCCAGTATTTATAGTTCTTGCGTGACTGTCAGAAAAGTCTTGCTGACCAGGAGAAGAATTCAACTCATATTTGATTATCCAAGAAAATATGAGCTTTCCACACTAGCCCACCACCAAAACATTATTTTATTCCAATCCAACACATGAGCTTTTGAATCGTTGCAGTCTATCTTGAATGTCTGACACAATCTGATGAACATTTCTTAGAATATTTTATGTTGCTGTTTTGATGTGTAAAGAACTGGAACATTCCGGATGTATCTGGAAAGAACCCATCTTTGACTTCTTAATCATGATTCTACATCAACTCCTTTTCTTTTGTTTTTTTAAGATGTCGTGATTAATTTGAGTTGTTCAAGTTCATTTGATCTCTGTTACAGTCTTCGTTGTTGTGGCAGTCAAAAGACTTCTCTTTTGTGTTTCCAGGAAAAGGGAAAGCAAAACGAAGGACACAGAAAAGGTCCACAGTCCACACAGGGCCGGCCATAAGCTAGGCTGCCAGGCCACCCGCCTACGGCCATCCTAATAAATAGTAAAATAAGATTTTTTAAAAAAATTTAAAAAAATAAGGGAATCTGATTATCACATGACAGTAGGACCTTTTTTTATTAATTTGAGAAAAAATTTATGTTACAGTATATTTTACTTTTATTCAAAAATATAAAAAATATCACGACATGAAGAGTTAACTCTCCGTTGAATTTTTCATTTATTTATAGTTTGTTAAAAAAATTTAAAAAATGTCAGAGTTTAATTTTAACAATTTAAAATGTTAGAATTTAAGCTGCATTGTAATGTAATTGTTTTGACGAAATCAAATTAAATTCTAATATTTACAAAACATAATAAAAATTCTGAGATGAACTCTCTATCAATTGACATGATATTTATATTTAACATTAAGTTCAACTTGTATTACAGTATAATTGATTAAATGTTAATTTTTAAAATATACTTTTAACCTTAGATTTATTTTCAAAAAAGTTCGGTCTAATCATACCAAACCATAATCAACCCGATCAAAGTTAATAAAAATTGGTTGATTTAATCGGAGAACAAATCTGTTACTCTGAATTGTTGTATCCCGTTGTGTCTTTAAGACACTAATTATCCAACTTATTGTAATGAATGACTAAGATTTATTCAGGCATAACAGACACAACAATTCGAGAACAACATATCTATTCTCATTTAATTGTAATTATGTTTGAGTAATAATTAAATAAAAAAAATTCAAGTTTTAGTAAACATATTCGAATTATTTAGATTACATTTGAGTATATCAATCACCATAGAAACTAAAAATTGCACTTCTTGGGTTAGTCATCTTTCAAAACAAGCCTATATATATTTTGGGCCCAAAATTATTGTTGCTCTTAATTCGCTCGTTTTGGGTATCAATGAGCTGTTCAATCGTAACTGAGTAATTTTATCCCGCCTCATTTGCCTAGAGGATAATAGGAGTGTCAATTGGCTCGCCAATTTTACTGTAAATTTCGGGTTAAGGGTTACCAATTTTGTATCTGCACCCTCCAGGTGTCGCTCGATCCTCCTTGAGGATGTCGCTGGGATTAGTATTCTCGTAATTGTCTAGATCGCTATTTTATTCTTTCTCAAAAAAAAAAACAAACAAACAAAAATCTACAATTTCCTAATTTAAAAATTATTTCTTTTAATTTCTATGAATCCTAATCTACCCACTTTAATTAATAATTAATCAATCTTATTTATAATTTATAGACTTTGTTCATAAATTTTCAGATTTATTAATAGAGTGGTAATGTGCCAGTCAATCAATTTTTTAAAATAATTATTTAAAAATTTAAAATATAAAACAACATTTTTTATAAATAGATTCAAGCCTGGGTTTACTTAACGTGTAATTCTTTATGCAAAACAATGTCATTTTACTTAAAATAGTTGAGTTTCGAGTAAGTCTGGTCTTAAGCTTGGACCTGACCATAGATTAATCTATTGGAAAAACCTAAATATAGGTTTATAGGTTAGCCCATTGCCATCCATATTTATTAATCAACAATATTGACAAATTGTCGCTATTTAAGGATGAAATTAGAGCTGGATAAAAATTTGGAAAAAATATTAAAATATAGGGCCTATTGAAAATACCTAAATATAGGTTTATAAGTCAGCCCATTGTCATCCATATTTATTAATCAACAATGTTGACAATTTGTCACTATTTAAGGATAAAATTAGAGCGAGTTAAATTGAGTCTTGATCAAAATTTGGAAAAAATATTAAAATTTAGTTTAAAATATTTTGGTTTTGAATTTTGGTCAAGTGATTTAAAGTCAATTTTAAGTTCAATTGATTATCTTAAACTTAAATTCAATCCAAATTTATAATTAGTTAGATATATTTATCGGCTTTGATTATATATTATAAGTTATTTTCGTAAAGGTATTTTAAAGTTAGAAAGACATATAAATCTTTTAAAATTTTATTTTTTCTTTTAGGACTAATTAAAAAAAGTCTAAATTTTTGTAAAATTTTTTATTATAACTTGAACTTTAAAAAGTAGTAATAAAATGTACAAAATTTTAAAATTTTTCAATTTTAGTCTGAACTTCGAAAAGTAGCAATCAAATATTTTAACTTTCAATTTTTTTTCAATTATAGTCTGGTGTTAATTTTTTCGTTAAATTTGCTGACGTAACTTGCAACATGTTTCAAAAACTTTAACTATTAATACACATTAGTCAAAATTAACACAACAAATAAAGATTAATGAAACGATGTTGTTTAATCACATAATTAAAACGACCTCGCTATTTAAAAATGACCTAAATCAAATTATACAGCCCTGATGACCTTACACTTTAATTTTAATTTTTTCTTTCGTTTTCATTTTATTCTCTCAACACCCTCATCTTTCGATTTTCATATCATGCAGCCTGATGCCCTCACATTATAGGCATAAAGAGAACGAACTAAAAATGAAGACTTTATTAGTACAGTATATTATAGTGCGATAATAATTTGAAGCGTTAGAAGAATAAACAGAAAATAAATAACTGAAGGTATCGGACGAACAACATATAATAATGGGCTAAAATTAAAAAAATTGAAAATTTGAACATTTTATTGTCACTTTTTAAAGTTTAAGCTATAATTAAAAAACATTGAAAATTTAGGCATTTTATTCCAATTTTTTAAAGTTCGAGCTTAAATGAAAATTTTGACAAAATTTTGAGTTTTTTAATTAACCCTTTATTTTAAGATATTATTTTGTATATTATATATGAGTTTACGTAAATTAAACTTCTTCGTATGGATTAAAACTTAAAACTCTATTTTGTTTTATCTTATTTAATTTTTGGGTGGGATGATGACGTTTGAGTAACAATAAATTGAGGTCATGATTGACCAGGACGTGTTCCATATGATTATGGAAACACAATTCCAGCACCAAACGCGCTGAGAAAGTCAATTTTCACATTGATTATGATTTTGTCTATATACCAAACATATATATACATATATTTATTTATTTTTAACCAGATAATATATACATATAGCAGTCTTATACTTTAAGAAAAGAGCAGGATGGCATTTTCAGTAATAAATATCCTAAACAATGGGCACTTAGATCTCTACCGCCACTTTTAGATTTTAGCCTTACACGGAGTTGTATAATATAAACCACAGAACTTCACTTCCCTTCTCTCTTTCTCAACGAACGCGGTGTAAGAGAGACGAGAAAAAATGGTAGGAGTCTGGAAGAACTCGTACGGATCAATGGTGGTTCTCACAATTCTGGCTGTCCACGTGGCCGTTTCAGCGTCATCCTCGGTCGTTGATTTCATGCCCGTCCTCGAGCCCCGGTGCAGGGGATCCATCGCGGAGTGTCTTGACGCGGTGGACTCGGAGGAGTTCGCGGTGGACTCGGAGAGCAGCAGGCGCATTTTAGCGACGTCCAGGTACATAAGCTACGGTGCGCTGAGGAGGAACAGTGTGCCGTGCTCGCGACGCGGCGCTTCCTACTACAACTGCCGGGCCGGAGCTCAGGCCAACCCCTACTCTCGCGGTTGCAGTCGCATCACTCGGTGCCGTGGTTGATTTTTACTTTTGGTTTTTACTTTTATAATTCTCTCTACATTTTCTTTTTTCTTTTATTTCTCGATTTTATTATTTCTCTCTATATATATAGAGTTTGTTTTTATGTTATGTAATGTTGGTATACATAATACATGTTAAACAGTATTGTGCCTTGATTTAATAATAAAATTAAAATTGGTTCACCAGAATTATTTTATTTCATTTTTTCGTAATTGAGACTATTTGACGAGATTAGTCCAAATATGACCTTAATTCAACCTTTTCAGCATAATTTGCCTTTTACTTATTAAAGGTACATTGATAATGTCATGTGTTTGCACAACTTTAGCAACTTGTTCTTAAGTTGGCCCACATGGTACATCACAAAACCATGTAAACTCAAGGTTTGAGGCTCTTTGTGAGTTGTAATTTGGTTGGATGTAGCTGTCTTGTTTCTAACTCCTTAACTAGGAGTACTTTTAAATGCTGTTAACCTTGATCCTACGGTTGGAGTCCAAAAGGGCAAGTGTTTATCAGTTGTCCTAAAACTTTAGAAGAATCAAATTCTCCTTTTCCTCCATGAAAGCAGCTTCAGTATGCAAACAAATTGGTGACAACAATAGCATCTTCTCATTCACGATATTCCAACAAAACAAACAAATACCCTCCTCAGAAATAGCACAACTGGACCGCCACTAACTATGTCTCAATATTATTCTTCCTCGTTCCCACAAACTTCCAATATTTATGCCCTGGTGCTATAAGGGCTAGCTTGTTTCTATGTCTTTTATCAATTCTACCAATTCAAAATTTTCAGATTCGAACTTTGAGAATGATACATCAAAGGATAGGATAGAAACATGTTGGACTTGTATAGATTGAACATGTCCTTTAGTTTTTTTTTTTATTACATTAGGTAGCCGGACTAATTCTAAGCCCCTACGACCCCACCCCAAGAGCCTAGAGGATGTAAATCTAGAACTCTAAGATTCCTCAGGTTCCTACGTAGCCTGTATACTTCTGCGCACAAGGAATCTTCACAATGTCCTTTAGTTTTGAAACTATTACGTGTAGGGTTAATAACAACCCAACCCAAATTTTTTCTTCAATTCAAGGGCCAGGACAATTGTACTTAACAAAACAACGTTGTTTTAGTCTATTAGTTTTTCATTCATTGAATAAAAAATGGTCCTCTTGTTAAGTTTTAACAAAACAATATCATTTTACTCAATCTGACTCAGACTAGATTTGAGCTTGGCCTAAAGTTAAATAATCTCAAATTTAACCTATTAACTTCGAATCTTGCCGAGCCAAAATTACCGTCTCCATATGTGCACCTAATGGTTTACTAAGTGGTTGAGCAAATGCACATCATGTACTCTTGCATGAGAGTCGCTAAAGACCAAGACAGGCAATATGCAGCCATCTGTGTGTCATCTCCTCCTTACAGGGGCAATAGGGCATTACACAGTGTACATACCTAAATATTTAAGGTGATGTGAGTGTGACTACTGTGAAGGGGACCAAAAAAAAATTATTTCCAATTTATTAAAAAAAAGAAATAGGTGAACTAAAGACTTTAGAAGACAAACATTAGAAGAAAAAAGGTTTCATTCTTCACACGAAAATGAACATTTGTTACATATCATAAAAAAATTCATAACAGACACAGGCCTTTACATTAGTAGCAGCACAAGCAAACATATCAAATATGTAGAAATCTTATCTTTTGTTCAGACCACACCACAGTATCTTGTAAGAAAACTTTAGGCTGAACCAGTGCCTGGTGACTTGGCCTCTTCATTTGGCTTCGGAGGTAGTGAAGGAGATGGAGACCCCTCTCCCCCTATCTCAGCTTTAAGATCATTGATGCTGTGTTCCAACTCATCTATCCTGCTTCCCATCTCATCAAGTGAACAACAGTTAAAGAAACAGATGTGTGTGACGGTTTACTTGGTGCTCACCCGAAGGTAGCAGTTGCAAGTTCCACAGAAAAAGAAAAATGTGATTCATTTCAGGTCACATTTCAGGTTGGATACAAGCCCTGAGATTAAGTAACGGAGAACCATTAATATTTACATTTCCATATTCTCTTGGCTATGGAGGAAAAGAAGTGCAATATCTACAATGGAGAGGAATCTCCCTCCAAAAAGTTTAAACTACTAAATGGAAACTGCAAGCAGAATCTCATTTCCATCGCTAAAATCATGACTGAAATTTAGGCCACTGATAAATCTCTAAGAAAAAGATGCTACAATAAAATTCTAAAACTGAAATTTCAGTTCTACTGATCATCCACATTGTAATTGCTTAAATAAGGTTGACCTTGCACAAGTAAAGGGGAATCATTGGCTAAAATGAGCAAGACTCCTCGATAGATGTGACATAGGACCTTTAAATGATCTAATAACCCTATTCTTCGTGTTAAATTTACATTATCATATTAAAGCGTAAAACAATAAAAGGATATTCTTCGTAATTATAGAGTCGGACATTGTCTGGAACCTAGATTGCTGCAAATTCAATATCAGTAACCTATGTTAATTTGCTGATAGATGTGATCGAGACATGCATATAGCTGCATAGCCAACAGGAGACTCACCATTTGCTGGAGTAGATTTTGCACCTGGGCAAAAGAATACAAAAATCTCAGCACCTTAGGGAATAATTACGACAGTCTACAGTTTGAAAGAATACATTTATTGGAATTTTGAAGTCAACTGGGACATTCCGTGCCATAATAAATGCCATTCAAGGAAGCCTAGAATATACCGGATAAAAATCATAACGAGTAACTAGCAGAAGCTATTTTACAGCTCATATGTAACATCTTTATGGCCTAAATTTATTTGTGGTATATATTGTGGATTTGCCTCAGAGATATTCTCAAAGATGAGTTATGAACTTACGAAAGCTGTCATGTCAGCAGTGCTTTGTTTAGCATCTTCCCCATCATGCCCATCCTGCCAAGCAAGAGAAAGTAATAATGAGATGATTCAACACAAAAACAAGACATTTTGTTTGACAGAAGCAATAGGAAAATCTCATCGAGCAATGATGATTAACCAAGTGCTTTACATTAGATCTTAAAAAAAAAAAGCACAACTATCATCAGAAAAGCTCTTAGGATTTGAAGAATGATTCAGTCTCAACGTTAGACCTATATGTAACAATTCACCAGCAACCATCTGCATCGCATGAATGCAACAAAAGAAATAAACATTGTCCCAGACACACTAGATCATAAATCAAGCAACCTCTTTGCAGAAATCTGTCCGTTAAATGGGTTAACCACGTCGGTACCATGACAAGATCCCATAAAAAGTCCTTCTCAACTTCACAAAATCACAGACTAAGCAACCTAGAAAATAACCAACAGAGAACCTTTTTACTTTTTATGAAAATGCCCACTTAATATTTTCGAATTCTCGTTAAAAGCTTCGTCACACTTCGATCATGTTTGATATAATGCAATGATAATTTTGTCTAGTTACATACTTAAAAATCGCTCCTTTTAGCTTTTTCCACACCTCATTCCATTACATTACATCCTACCAAACATTACGCAATTCCCAAACACTACCTCCATATCATTTCCACAAATAAACAAATATAAACCAAACTAGGGACTTGCAAAGACACTGGGACAATGTAACCAGGACGACGAAGCTTAAACAGAAAAACAAAACGAACCCATTTAACATGAGGCAGTCACTACATAGTATGCGCACCCAGATCTCTAACAGAACAATCGTGCATGAAATAACCCAAATCCGCGACGAAATTTCCAGGAAAAAAAGGGGAAATTCCCTGACAAACCACAATTGGCTCTGCCATAATTGTTCTCAAATAGGATGAAGAACTATAAAATGAAAACAAACACGAAAGATAATTTTAAAAAAAAAAAGAGAGAGAGATGTTCTCACCATTTCGTAAGTGTTTTGTCTCAGCTAAGACGGGCCTGTTCGATGCAGGTATCGCAAATGAGGAGCTCGCTGTGAGATGTTGAGTTCAGGGAGAGTTTCGAGCGCAATTACGAGTTTGTCCCTAGCACATTCGTACAGGATGATCATGGGCTGGGTCGGGCCAACCCGACGCCCATAGCCTACGTTTGAGTCTGACGAAATGCAGTTACGTTTGGATCATTGCAAATAGAGATGTTAATGCGTTGACCCAGCCGAACCACTGGCTGAACGGCCCGTGGCCTGCCTTATGGCCGGACGAGCCACGGGTGGGTCGGCCAACCCGGTCCACAATTTTTTAAAAGAAAATTTTTTTAAATGACGTTATTTTGAAAGTAACGGTTGAGATACAGACTGACCCGTAACTCAGTCAATGCAGGTCAAAATTAGGCTGGGTCTTTTTTGACATTTCTAATTGCAAATATAATTTAACTAACATGACATTATTAAATTAAAATTATTTAAGTTTATAAACAAAAATGATGAGTTTTAGCTGTTTAAGATTATTCAAACTAATCTCCGAAATTTAAACTTGACTCAAAACTCACCCATTTCAAGTATAATCTATTAATTTCATATAAAATCATGTTAAAATAGAATTACTCATATTTTAATTACTAATTTCGTTCTAATTTGCATAACTCCAACATATTTTTCATTCGGTGTAATTAGTTTTAAAATTTAAAATTGATAATTTGTTTTGAATTAAACTAATTATAAGATATTGAATCAAATCCTACTAAAATCAATAAAATAAATTATATTTTTATATAATTTAAGTTCATATTAAATACTTTTTTTAACTTGAATTCAAATTTTAAAAAACTTATTTTAACTTGTCCAAACTATTTCTAATATGTTCAAAACACTCAATTCAAATTATTATTATTATTATCATCATCACCGTCGCAACAGCAACCATCACTATAACAAAAACAACAACAATAATAATAATTATAAATATTCTTAATCACATTATTAATATTATTATTATTAACTTGCTCTTTCTTCATCTTTTTTATGGCTATTACTATTATTATTAGTTTGTTTATTTATTTACCCTCTATCTCTCTTTATCTCTATAGTGCTCTCTCTCTTTTCTTTTTATATTGGTTATTTAAAAATAATATTTTTATTAAAAAAGGGTAAAGTTGTGTACTATTGAACCTCTTTAAATTTTGTGTAGCGCCCCCTTACTATAGAGTACCCACCGGAACGCCCGTAGGTCATTCCGGTACATATCCTACGATAAGAGACCACTACTAACAACCATCACTAAACTCCCCATGGCATCACAATAATAAAACAGTCATAAAAAATTGAAACTTTTTAATAACCAAACTGTATTTCATTTCATTTACTCAAACTCAGTAATTTACACACTGTCAGTTTCATTTGTCTGTACATTCCTTCAAAACACTACATACTAAGTACTATACAATAAGGCAGGCGGGCAGCTCCTTCAGCGGCTTCTTCCACCAGGCCGGCACGAGGCCCCAGCGCATCCCCGCGACCTCGCGGCCCTGCCCGCGGTCCAGCACGGCGTCGACCTCGGTGGTCGGCGCGATGTTGTAGCGCGGGCGCAGGTTCTTCGGCGCGCCGACGACGCCGAGCAGGGCGTGGAGCTCGGCCCAGGTGTAGCTCTGCGTGAAGCGTCCGCACATGACATGTCCCCGAGCCTCGCCGTGGTCCCGCCTGATCAGGCCCGATCTCGCCTGATCCCGTCTGATATGGCGCGGATGGATCGATGCGCTATGCTGCCCGCTCGGTCGAGGGCTCAGCCTGGAGTTCCACCATGTCCGACACGGCGATGCACGGCGGCAGCACCATCGCGGACTACGAGGCATTCCTCGACAGTCGCCGCGACGACCAGCGCTTCGAACTGATCCGCGGCCGCATCGTCATGATGACGAACCCGTCGGAGGATCACGCGCAGCTCGTGAGCAATCTGTTCGCACCGCTGAAGGCCGCCATGGATGAGGCTGGCTGCCGAGCCTACCCGGGCGGCGTTCGCGTGCAGCGGTCCAGTGCGCGGAGCGAGGACATGGCCGTGATCCCCGATGTCCTCGTGCGCTGCGGACCGCGCCACGGCCGCAACTTCGTCACGGATCCCTTGGTCGTCGTCGAGGTCCTGTCCCGTTCGACCATGCACGTGGATCGCGGGGCCAAGTTCGAATTCTATCGGAGCCTGCCCTCGCTGCAGCACGTCGTGCTGATCTACCAGCGGCAGGTCCGCGTCGAGCACTTCCGCCGCGACGCGGACGGCTGGCTCCCGTTCGAGCTCCTCCGATCGACCAACATTTCTGGTGGCCTGGTATGAAGAAGCAGGTAGCGGAGTATGTATCGAGGTGTATGGTGTGCCAGCAGGTTAA
>JANZLC010000202.1:45687266-45698384 GCA_026413385.1 Erythroxylum gracilipes
GAACCTGAGTTGATACAGCAACCTGCTCAAAATTTTGATGGTGTGTAACAATTTTGTCATAGCATGTATTTGTACCCGTGAATCAATTTATCTGGAAAAGGGTTCTTGTATGTTGTCATTTCTCTGGTAAATGATATCATAACTCATAAACCCTTATTGGACCGAGTCCTGATTGCATTTCGGACGTCTTTATTGATTATAAAAGTCATATTTATTACCAGAACCATATAAGTTTTGAACTGCTATTCCAGTAGCTCGTTTCGTAGCGTATGAGATGAGCGAGCGAGCGAGAGATGATTTCAAGATTTTGAAGTCCCAAGTAGCTTAGTGTGAGTAGGAGATGCTAATAGTGCCCATTAATTTGATAGAAGTGAAAAATTCCAAGCGTTTAGAATAAGAGCATTCATGATTTTCTTTTTAGTAATTGAGATACACGTAAAGACGCAAGCATTTTAATGGTTGCAAGGTCCTCGCCAATTTCTGAATTCTGCATTAGTGACAATAGCATCACCATTAGTTCTTTGATCATTCCCTCCAGATCAGCGGAAATCTATTAGACATTGATTCTTAATTACGGATGAATGACTCGGAACTGGATGGCTTGAACTTGTCTAATTGTTTTCTTCAAGTTATCACCCTCTGTTAATGATGTAACAGCTATTGCATACTTCAACTTTAGTACCAGCTATTACTAAAGAAACCTGCTTATAGTCTAACTGGGGTTAACCTCTTACATTTCGGCTTTAACTGACTGCGGCTACGGCAGGCTTTGGCTGAATGGCAACCACTCTATAACAACGGTTGCATAGCGTAGGGTGATCAATGAAAGTACCAACTTCAGGTGTGTAATTCCAACACCTTTCACATTTAAAGCCATCTGCACGCGACACACCAATCCAGATTTTGCTGCTTCCTTCAATGAGATACTCTCCAGTGTATGGTATGCTTTGAATGAGTTCACTATCAAAACGAGATAATACCTCTACCTGCAGATGGCCATTTATATTATGAACATATCGATATTATATTCAACAAATTGAAGAAAACAAGCACCACTTACCTGAGATGTAATGAATATTCGATGCAATTCGTCTGCATCGTTGCCGGATCTGCAAAGTGCATGTAACCTTGACGCAAGGCTCTCATCGGAGGTATGTAGATAGACCTTTGCATCTAAACTGGAACCAATCAACTTCCCCATTCGAGCAATCTCCAGGACTTTATTCACCTCTGTACGCAGCTGGTGAAATTGTATCAGCCAGAAAAGTGTTTAGATGCCTCATCACAACATCAAAACATGTTAACCATTTCACTCGTAAGCACAAAAAATAAATGTTCTAAGTGTGAGTCGTCTTCATTCATCCGATTTGTCAGTAGCTTTAAACGATCTCTCGAGTTTATGACATAATGTAAAAACAAAATGGAAACAAAGGGAAAGGTCTATGTAAAGCGTTCAAGACAACTTAATGAAATACTTGGCCTATGTGAAACCTCTTCTTTAGTTGAACTAACATGAATGGAGAATTATTGAGGGTACAGAGTGGTTACCTCAAGAATCTTCCCCCAGAAATCAATTTCATCATCAGGAAAAGCGAGCCATTTTGGATTCAACTCAGGCCACTTCAATTCAAAAACAAATTTGGCAGCAGAACCATCATCTTTGATATATTGAAAGGGAAGATTTTGCCACACATCTTCAGCCAAATGGGGAAGAATTGGAGCAATAACCCTCACAATGGAAAGGAGATGAGCAGAAAGAACAGTTTGACAACTTCTTCGAGTAAAACTCACATTGCCCCTGAAAGCCATCAACTTTAGAGGAGGAGAAGGAGCAGAAGAGATAGATCTTTTTCACATGCTTACAAGCAAAAGAGAAACCGGAAACCGAACCCTCTACGGGAATAGTTAGGTTATGAAGCAAGTAAGTAAGATAGCATGAAATGCGACAAGCTTCAAAGCATTGAAGAAGAGAATTACCCAACATAAAGTCGATCTTTGGCAACGTCAAAATAGAAATTCGATAGATCAACAATAACAAACCGTTGTATGATCTGCAAAAGGAAATCATGTACTTGTAATAAGCACAGGACAAAAGCCATTCTATCCTTCCATTCTTTGAAATCTATTGAATCTCATGATTACCATTTAACACATTTTCCCATCTTTCATCTCTTACTTTGTCCTTCCCCTTCCAACACGATTGCGGGTTAAAAATAACTAATCATTTTAAAGCTCCTTCAGGCTTAGATAAGCATGTCTCAGGGTTTATTACAACTAGGACTTAACATACTGCATGCACATATTTCCTGCATACCTTTGTTTTTACTTGATTTGCATGTACATAAGCGAGTAGTCTGATCGAATAAATTTTATACCTGGAATATCTTGAAGAACTGATAATTCTCATAACTCTCTCTTATGTTGATTACAATATTTTCCAACTGAAAAAGTGCATGCTTATCGATCATTGGGAGATCATCATAGGGAACAGCATTACCAACCTATCAATAACACAATGGTTCAATCAAAATTGAGTGGAAATACAGGTTCCTTATCTGAAGAAATAAGCTTAATTACTAATGTACTCCAACCAGATAAGAAATTAATGCTAACTTACTTTCCAATCATGCAGATTCCCCAAAAGATATCTCAATGATCCTCGCAGCTTCCTGTACATGTCAGATATTTGTCGAAGGACTTGTGCACCAATCATAACATCGTTCATAAAATCTACGCTTGAAACCCAGAGTCGTAACACGTCAGCTCCATAAGCAGGTGCCTCCTGCCAACAACAGGTAAACAACAATCTGTGATCTGCAAAATACAAAAAATGAAAGCTTACACAACAGATCAGTTCTGACCAACCTTCGAGTTTTTTCCACCTTCAATTATCGTACGAGGATCTACAACATTACCCAAAGACTTGCTCATCTTAGAACCCTTCTCATCCAATACAAAGCCATGGGTTATGACACCCAGATATGGAGCTTTTCCTGCATAAGAACAACAAAATGAAGTACAAGAACATATCACTTGATTAGGAACAGGATGCTTCTGTAGAAGTATCAGTAATAATAATCATGTTTACAAGCAATATGGAACTTTCAAGGGCCAAGACCGAACTTGCAGGGCTAGAATTATATTTAGACATTGAATACCTCTTGTAGCGATACTTGTCAACAAGGAGCTCTGGAACCACCCACGATGTTGATCTGTACCTTCAAGATATAAGTCTGCAGGAAAAGTAAGTCCATTCCTTTGACCCAACACGGCTGCCCACGAAGAACCTGGAGTAGCAAGGCAGTAACCAAGAAGCATCACTTTTCTTGACTTTGTATTGAGTGATTTATCTAATAGGGTACTTTGCTGGTGCTTTCTATCATAAGCAGACAATCCTGGATTGATTTAAGGAAAGAGAAGGACCATTTGTCTATCCAAAGTGCATGCCAATATATACAATATAAATGTTCTGATAAAATGAAATTAACTAGGATTCAAAGCCTTCAGTTATGCTTAATTGTCTTCAAGAAAAAAAAGAACACATCTTTATCTAGGCAAATCATAGTTCACTTTACCTGAATCAAACCATACATCCATTGTGTCAGTCCCTTTTTCATATTCTGATGCTTTGTCACAATACTTTTCAGGGAGTAGGTCTTCTATTTTCATGTACCACCATGCATCACTACCCTTCTGGGATATTATAGCTGCAAAAGTAGTTAATCAAAATGTTATATCCATTGTCGAGGAATAAACTATCATACTAAACATTCTAAACTACAGCAGTGAAGGCAATGTCCAATTCATAAAAAATGGTACAAATTGAAAAGAGAAGAAACACGACATGAAGAATTGCAAATTTGTATTATATGTAAGCCATATGAAAGAGATATGACTAGAACTCAATGAAAGAAAGAAGACATAAACAGCTGTTCTACAAGGTTCATACACTTGATATGATTGATGGTCTCTTCATTCATAAGAGGTTCCTTTGTCTTTACATGATAAAATACTGGAATTGGGACACCCCATGTTCTTTGCCTTGATATACACCAGTCAGATCGGCTTGAAGTCATGGAAGAGATTCTGTTTTCTCCCTGAGTAATGGTCATTGTGGAAAAAAAAAAGTAATTGACTTGCAAATATGAACATCAAATTATGAAATAAAAAATAATTCACAAGCGTTAATTAAGTTTTCATGATTAAGCTTAATTACTTTGTTGGACCAGGGTAGCATGCATTTATAAATGAAAAAGAATAAAGTTTGTTGAAATCACTATTCCGACGTAACAAGTCACTGATCGCAACAATTCCATATCATTAGAATGCATCTTCCTCAGCAGATCTCACATAAATTAGAATCTCTATTTCGAATGAGAAATCTACAGATTCACACAAGTGGAAAGTTGGAAACTTGTAACATGTTAACTTCACTACCTGGCTCTAAGACATTATATTGTCATGTTTATAGCGAACCTTGAACAAAAAAGCTAAAAGGAGGATTCTTGCTGCCTTGACAATTTCGGTCAGCCAAACCTTTAAAATACCCATATATCAAGTACTAGTTACTAGGGACTAATCACACGCTCTTGTATTTCAAGGCAAATGAAGAAATCATTCATTTTAAGCCAGTTGCATGTTTGACATAGCATGTATGAGAAGCAACATCTTTTCAGTGTCAGAGCATAAAAAGAGCTGATCATACAGAGCATTCTAGGCCAAAACAACAGAATACTACCAACAATCAGTACCTGAGTTGGGATCCATTTAACAGTGCCAATTGCATCCATAGCAGCCTGCCGAAACCCTTCCACTGAGGCAAACCATTGCTCAGTGGCTCTAAATATTGTAGGTTTTTTTGTGCGCCAATCATATGGATATTTGTGTTCTGCATAACACAAAAGAAATCTTGAATCCTGGATATGCTTTCTTTCTTATCTAAAGTGCAGAGAAAGATTCTGACATACCATATGATTCCTCCATTAACAGAGACATTTGGTCATCCAGGTATTTAACTACAGCAATATTACCATCTCCTAGCACATCAAGCCCATTAAATGTAGCAGCATCTTCGGTAAACTTTCCGTCATCATCAACAGGAGAAAGAATGGGCAACCCATACTTCAAGCCAGTTACATAATCCTCCTGACCATGACCAGGAGCTGTATGCACCAGTCCAGTTCCTGATTCTGTAGTAATATACTCTCCTCCAACAACAATCGGGCATTTCCTGTTGTCTATCGGGTGACTATACCTTAAACATAAATTAAAAAGAGATTTTAGAACACAGATGGGATTACTAGTTGATCAGTAGTAGATTGCAAATTCAATTTAGTTTCCTAGTCAACAGGGTGAGGAAAGTGATGTTCATATGATTGCATTTTGATGAGACCTTTCAAGTACAAAACTTAATTTTCATATCAAACCTGCAGTTCTCAAGATCTGACCCCAGCATTGTTTTCTTGACAACAAGTTTAATGCCCAGTTTTGCTTCCAAAGTTGGCACAAGCTCTGATGCTACAACAAGAAAATGTTTCTTTTGTTCCTTCAGAACATTTCCCAGCTTACGATTCTTATGTCCAGAGGATGTAGACGCATCTTCTGAATTGGATTGGATTTCAACCACAGCATATTGAAGGTTGGCATTGACTGCAACAGCTGAAAACACAAGCTCCAAAATATTAAGAAGACAAAGATCATAAAGTATGCAAGTGGTAGAAGGGCTTGCAGATACAGCATAACGACTTGTTTAAAAGCTCCATAAAGCTATCGAAACATATACCTGCATTGGCTGGTATAGTCCAGGGAGTGGTAGTCCATATAGCTAAGTAAAGATCAGGAAAGAATTCATCTAAGAACCCACCAGAAGTTGGAGGAACATTAGTTAACTTGAAGATGGCATATATGCTTTTTGAAACATGCCCCTCAGGATACTGTATTCAAATGGATGTAGAGAGGAATATTATGACAATTTGTAGACAATGAACATAAAGGCACAGACACAAGGGTTTCACTAGAAGAATGTTGTCAGTGGTAAGAATGCTGTCAGTTGTATATCTGAGAATATAAATTTCAATCTGTGTAAAGACAGTGTCCGGGGAGATTGAATAAAAGAAACTCTCAGATACCGGGAGAGAGATGGGAGGATTCTGAAAGATGGTGCAAATGCCAACCAAGAAGAAAAAGATAATTACAATTAAAAGGATTTCAGATAGAATAACATTAAAGAACAAGATCTTGCACAAACCAACTATACAAAACAGCAAAACGAATGTTACTTGTACAATTTACGAATTAAAATCTACCAAAGGCAATTAGATGTTGCAGAAACAGAGATAAGAACATCTCAGTATCACAGACAAACTAATTTACCTCCAACTCTGCCTCTGCAAGAGCAGTACGTGATGATGGACTCCAGTGCACTGGCTTCCTGCCCCTATAGATGTATCCTTTAAGGGCCATTTGGCCAAACACTTCGATCTATAATTAAATAAAAAATTATAAATTGAGTCCTAATAACAGATGAGAATTGAAATATATTGCATCCCATGCAGAAGAGGCAGTTGTTCTTTTTGAAAACAGGATTATCTACATTCATTCAAAGATAGATTACCAAGGCCACTCGTAGCAGGAGATGTATATACTACAATATATTACTCAGTTCTATTATTTCAAGTTTACTGAAAACAATAACAAAAGGCAGCACCAGGAGCCCTATATCAGACTGTGAGAGATACCTAAAAAGTCCCATAGAGGTTCCATACAATCATTATCACGCACAAGCATAATGAAGAAAAGGTGTATCAGCTACCTGGGCAGCTTCATACTCTGGGTCTAGAGTTAGATAAGGATTATCCCAGTCTGCCCATACTCCGTAACGCTGCAAGTGAAAAGAGCTATCAATCAAAAGTTTAGGAAGACATTGTTCAATGCAAATAAAACCAATTTATTACCAACTTTAATCTCTAGAAGATGATTCTTGGCTTCAAAGTTTATGTACCTTAAATGATGTCATTTGAGTCTTGACAGTTGCTTTAGCAAATTTTGCTGCCTTTGCTCTTAGTTTTGTCGGTGTAAGATCTTTTCTGGAGTCCTGGTCCAATGACTGCAGGACTGTGTAATCCATCATGAGAGCAACTCAACATGAAATTCTACTCACATGTTTAAACTCAATTGATTCCTTAACACGTTTTAGAAAGTGATAACTTCCCAACTTTCCTTTTCTACATTGAAACTTATCAACAAAAGCAAAATCATTGCAAATCAGATCAACATATGAGATAACGTGTCCAGTAAAATCTCGTATCAGCTTCTTTTCCCAACATATAAGAATGATTATCTAGACAAAAGTCGCATTGCAATTACCAGGAAGAACTAGGATGGAAAAGAAAAGGGGACGAAGCAAAACGTGCCTTTTAACTCAATTGGCAGACCATGACAATCCCAACCCGGTACATAATTAACTTTATAATTCTGAAGAATCTGTCCATTCAAGACCACCATAAAAATAAGAATAAGAACACTAATGAAGGTAGTATATAATCCAATAAAATGACAGTGCTTATTAATCATCACATCACTTCTGTATCAAGTATCAAGTTCAAATAATGACGCCGTTTTTTATCTCAATAACAACACCCAAAATTTTCAGTCATTTGGTGTATCGCATAATATCTTTTGTACACCATGTATGGCCTACTTTGCCAAAATGGGAAGTGACACCAATGCCACATGTAAGAATCGTGTGAGAAAAGAAAAGGCAAGACAAACTAATCCCACCCATCTCCCCAGCCCCACAGCCAAAAGAAAAACTCTTCTTTTTCACCAATTCATAATGATTCATCAAGCAGATTACAATAACACACCTTATAACGATTTATTATATCCTTCAAGATTTTATTCAATGCATGTCCCATGTGCAGGTCACCATTAGCATATGGAGGTCCATCATGAAGAACAAAACTTCCCTGGGAAAGGCCAAGTTAATACAAATAAGTCAACAAGTTAGATAGAACAAACAATAAGGATAGTTGTGAACCTCACCCCATTGTTACTTTCTACAACTCTCTTGAAAACCTGGCTGTCATCCCATAATTTCTGAAGCTCAGGCTCCCTCACCAAAGCATTTGCTCTCATGCCAAATGTTGTTTTAGGTAAATCAACAGTATGCTTGTATTTTCCTTCTCCTTGCTTTTCGCCTGAACAATTTAATGCAAGTAAAATGAGAGTTGCATTCAATTTGATAAAAGACTTGGATGAGACACAGGAGTACAATTGAAAAAATTGCGGCCAACATCATCCAACGAGTAAACTCAACAATGCACACCTTCAGCTGCCTTTTTAGCAGCCATAACAGGCCCTCTAGATCTTCGCTTCGAAGATAGGGCCTCACTACTGGAATATGTGCAATTACTTGCAATGTTTACAAATGACAGTACTGTAACCGAGGAGCCCCTACGAGGGCAGAACAAGTTGGCAGAAGCAGCATGCCTAAAGGATGAGCAACTCCTTCGTGACAAAACCTGCAAAGCATACCGCAACACAATCAGCATTTCAACAAAAAACTTGAACTCAAGACCACAAGAACTTGGTATGTACTTTGAAACTTATCAAGCCAGAGTAGAAGAAAACTTGATAAACACTTCAGATGGTAATGTGAAGGGCAAATTACATGGCATAACCAAGTCAACGAATTGGTCAAGCCAATGCGCAAACTCTGGAAGCAAAAGCGAGTAAGCCATGGAAAAGAACACGTGGGGCCACTGCACATACCCAGAACTCAATCCTCAAAAGACTTAAAGCTGAAACCATTAACAATTCTAAACTCTTCTATACTCTTTTCTCTATCCGACAATTCCTCAAACAAATGGTGAACCTGAAACAAACAAAACCAACTAATCTACATAATAACACTATCAAGTCATTCAAGCACAACCCAGAAAGTCGGCCAAAGCCAGTAGTCTCCATTGGAGGCCAACTCTATGTAATTTAAAGAAACAAACTTTGACAAAGTGAGAAATGAGAAGAGCTAGCCAAATGCAAGTGAAGTCAGACAGTGAAGAAAGAACATATGGGCATCGAAACGTACCCGATAAGAAGAAGATTGGACCATGGCCATGTTGGTGAGCACGTAGCCAATGATTTATGAAGGAAAGTTATTGGTTTCTGGTCATTTTCGAAGGGACTTTGGTTATTAGCAAAAAAGTTGCTTTTTTGTGTGTGGATAATAGATAAATCCAAGCAGCCTCTGTTTTCTCTTATACACTCCGTTTCGAACCATTCCCTGTTCTCATTTTCCTTTCCTCCGCCTCTTTCACGCTTAGCCCAATTGTTCAATACGAATTTCTTTAAAACCAAAAAGGTCCAAACTCCAAACATTTTTGTGAGAAAAGGAATAATTCTTCTTTTTTTTTTTTACAAAGGAAAGAAAAACAAAACAACTAGCGCGTAACGCTTAGACCTTTATAAAAGGTTTGATTGTACAGAATTCTATTGAGGTCTCGGAAAAGTACATCCAAAATGTTCAATGGTGGCTCCTGAAAGGTATGCGTATCCAGTTCAACGAAAAAGGTAAAATGGGTCAAGTGATCTGCACACTGATTCTCTTCGCAATGTGTATGCTGAAGTTGCACCTCTCATACTTATAAAATCAAGGCTTGGATACCTGTTACCAAAAAATAATTTCCAGTCAGATCACTTTGGGAAGAAGAAAAAATATTAATTACCTCCAACAAGTCCACTTCCACAATCACACACCTATATCTCCAATCCCAAACTAACATGAGACCTGAATAAACCCCCCAGAATTTCACTAATAGAAGGTCGCCGATGTCAATATGCTGTAAAAAGCCGACATACCAGTGCTCCTGACAGTTTCTTATTATTCCGCCTATTGAAGCTATATTGGACTCCAGTTTTACGGCACCATTCGTATTAAGTTTCACCCATTTTTCAATAGATTTAGTCCTCCCGATTAAGGTGCCCAAAGGTATTCCTTGACCCTGAAAAACCAGAAAAGGAATAATTCTGAACATGGGATTTTATAACTTCTTTTTGGTCAACCCGTTGTAAGTTCCAACAAACATGTGCCAGACAAATTGTTGTTAATTTTTTTTTTTTTAAAGAAGTTAAAACCAAGTATTGACTTTTGTTCTTTTTTACCTTGTATGCATGCTCGTAAAGTGTTAAAATATGGAAAGAATCAATTTTGGAACGTGGACTTGTTGCTTGAAAAGACCCAAAAAAAAAAAAAAAAAACACTTCTTGTTTTAGGTTTTGACAAGGTTGGACTAAAGAACATGTTAGACAAACAACAGATTATATTAGTTATTAGTTGATTCTATTAATAAATAATATCAATTGTTTATTAAAAATATTTGATAAAATTAACTATTCAGTATTATTTGTTGATGTGTAAAATAAATTATGAGGGAATGATTTAAAAAAAAATTACAAGGACATGAATATTATATTTCTTAGTATTTCATTTAACATTCTTATAAGAATTTAGATATGGATATTTAATTTTACAAAAATTAAGTTTATAACTTTAATACAAAATATAATAATAATAATAATAATAATAATAATAATAATCCAATGTTAATTTATTTATTAATATGAATGATGTAACGAGCTATGGTATTTTTATATAATATGTATAAATTTTATTATTTAATAAATTAAAAATTTTATAATTATAGTATGATATAGATATAATATATATCATAATTCAAATATTATGAAAAGATGGTATATTTGATTTTTACCTATTAATTTTTAGCTTATCATCCAAAAAAAACTTTTAAAAATTAACTTATTGAGATTAGATAAGCTAACTAATAAACTATTCCTTAAATACATCAATAACTTTTTAACATATTCATAAGCTAAAAAACAGCTCATAAGCCAAACTCGACCTATGTCTTTTCATCTGCATTTGGTCTCCCCAGGTTCTCTTGCACACCGTTTGGTTACGTTGCGTTTGGTTGCTGTCTCGGTAGCTGGAGACGGAACGGAACAAAAACTGAACAAAGAAAATTGTCTCCGTCTTGAGGACAAAATGTGTTTGGTTGCAGGGGACAGAACGAAAAAATAGTGCAAATGACAAATATGTCC
>JANZLC010000202.1:45710718-45732315 GCA_026413385.1 Erythroxylum gracilipes
CTGTAATTTGCTAATAATCATGTAAAAAAGCAGAATTTACATGATTGAACTCTACTGTCTAAGCCTAGATCAGTATCACAGAAGCCCCTACATTGAAGAAACGATTTTGATCACAGACTGAGCATGAATTGCTGGCAAATTGGCTTGGCAGAAACTTTGCCAAGACTCCTGCTTCTGTTCTTCTTCATTTCTAGGTTCATATGATTCATATACAGAATTCACAATGTTCCTCGCTGCCTCTCTAGCCTCAGGCAACCTATCATTCAACAACTCTGCAGCCATTCGAACCAGCAAAACCAACCCAAACTCTTCCATTCCTTCCAACCCCTGAAACACACACCACCATAGATTTCTCATCACATTTGAGATCCCACAAACTCACGATTGTGACCGTGCAAAGACTCAAAACTTTTTAATGAAACTTTACCATTTTAGCGATGGAATGGGAGATGGATACAGCGGCTTTGGCCCTGACTCTAGGGTTGGCATGGCTGACATAAGCATGGAGCTTGCGAAGAAGAGGCAGAGGATTCATGGAAGTCACCATTCTGTTGAGTGCTCGGTCAGCTTCTTCACATACAAAACGTTTGTCCTGAGAAGCTTTGAGCAGTAACTGCAGTAGCTGTAGAACCACGCACGTGAAGATAGAATCAAAATCAAAAATAGGAAAGGAAAGAAACAGAAAGTTGAAGAGAACAGAGATGGAATTGGTGTGTCTGTATGTATAGATACCAGGTTATCAAATGCATCAGTCATGGAGTCGAGCAATTTGTCACTAAAAACATTGAAAATATCAGACGAAGCCATGATTGCAGTCTTGCACAGAGCACTTCTAGGGTTCTTCATGGCCTTTACCATCACCACAATCACCTTTTCCCTACACAAAACTCATAAAGTGTCGATCTTTAGCAACAGCCACTACCAAAAAAAAAAAAAACACGAACAGCTTAAACCCTCATGAACTCGGAGATTAGCGGGAAAGAAAGTCTTACAGAATCGGAAGCAAGAGAGATGAGTGATGAATTGCAAACCGCCTAGCATGATTCAATGATTCGCAAACCTTTGTCCAATCCTTAGAATCTAATCCTTCAATCAGACACTAAAATATGAAATATTTTCAAGGGTCAGCCCGCCTATCAAAGTACAACATTTGATCTGTAGAACTAAAGAGACCCATCTTCAGGGCCAGAAAGAAAAGTTACTTGGATCTTGGACTCAGGGTCCGTTATCGATTTGAGGTCTTCCGAAGAGATATAATCAATGGCGGGCTCCGCAGACGGTGGTGGTGCCTGGTTTTCGTCATTGACAATGACACCAAACTCCGGTTGCTGTTTGTGAATCGGAGCCGAGACTTTGACTTGCTTTTTGGGCCTCTCTAGGGCTAGTGGTAGAGCATTATCTATGGGTCTCAATGCCATTTTCTTCTTGTCGACGAGAGAGCAAATCAGATCAAACAACTCTGAGTTCTGCGATTTATCAAAAAAGTGTGTGCGAGAGAGAGAGAATGGGCAACCTTTTGTGTTCGTCTTTTCCAAGTTTAAATTTCGAAAGGAAAGAGCCGTTACGTCGGCGCTTTTCGGCTAACGGTCAAATGTCGGTGGGATTCTTTGTGGTTGTTGTATACTTGAATTTGAACCCCATATTTTATTTTAACAATTATAAAAAAAAAGCTTCAAGATAATTCAAACACGAGTCCAATCGAGTTTACAAAAATGGCATCGTTTAATATAATTGATTACATACTAACATGACAACGTTTTGGTATAATTAACCAAAACAATATCATTTTAATACAACTTATTGGTTAAGAAATTAAAGACTAAAACAATGTCGTTTTGATTGTAATAACCGGTGGATTGATATAAAACAGAGGGTAAGGTCGAGACTAAAAGCAAGTCTAACCTAATCTCGTCCATCACCAACTTTGGCTAATTTAGGTTTAATCAAAAATTAAAAATTTACGCCTAACGTTGTACAAAAATTTAAATTAGCTTCGATCTATTTTTTTAAAATGAAGAAACTCGCAGTTGTTACTTTTTGGATGTGTATTGAGTAAATCTTTAGATTGACGTAATAGCTTACAAATCAAGTCAATCGGATATTTCGTACTAGGTAAGTCCTGTACGATAGGCTCGATCAAGAGAGTATAGATAGAGAAAATTAAACACATGATCTTTTGATCCCATGCTTTTTTATTTCACCAACTCGACCACCCCTAGGAACACTTTAATCTTATTATTAAAACTTAAAATTAAAACTCATGTTATAAATTTTATTTTTTTACACAATTTTAATAACATATAAAATCTTTGTTTCAATATTTAAATTTTATGTATTTTAACCTTTTTATGTATTTCTTTTTATCTCTTATATACAACTTAAATTCAACTTTTAAATTTTAGAAATTAGAATCCTAAAGTTTATTGTTAATAAGTAAGAGAAGAGTTTAAATCGGACTTTGCTTAAGCCCAATGTTTTAAGTAGATGTGAGCCCGATAAAAACCAATAAGAAGCTCCAAAACGCAGCGTTTTAAGTTCCCATGATCAGTTTAGTGACAGCGAAACTGCAACGTGTCCCGTCGTCTTCTTCGTGTTCTTCTTCTTCTGCGTCACTCCACTCTAGAAACGACAAGTCGTATCCCCTAATGGAGCTCCAGTATCCCAAAACCCGAGCCTTGGGTCCGCACCAGTTAAACATGCCATCGCAGCACGCCGACAACGACCGGAGCTCCGGCGACCTCCGGGCACTCGACTGCAACCTCACCTCCCTCTGCGATCACATCCAAGTCGAAGGCTTCAATGCCGGTGCTTTCTCCGACATCATCATTGCCGCCATCGACTCCAAGTACCACCTCCACCGCCTCATCCTATCCCGGAGCTCCTACTTCAGGTCCCATAACGCCGATCTCTGCGTTTTCCTAGATGTTTGAGAAATCCGCTCTGAATTTTATGCGAGTAGCAGTGTTTAATTAGGTTTCTGTTTCTAGGAACATGCTTCAGGGGCCGTGGAAGGAAGCGAGTTCACCGATTGTCACTCTGCATGTCGATGATAAGAATGTCAACTCTGAAGCAATCGCAATGGCCTTATCCTATTTGTATGGACATCACCCTAAGCTTAACGATAATAATGCGTTTCGCGTTTTGGCTGCGGCGTCGTTTCTTGACCTTCAGGTACCTAGGCTCTCAAAGAACAGGTTGCTTGTACTGTGTTGTTATGATGATCTGATTTTGGTTTTTGGTGCAGGATTTGTGTGCAATTTGCACTGATTTTATCATATCTGAGTTGTGGGCTTCCAATTTTTTGGCATATCAGGTTCAGTTCAAGTGGTTCTTTCTAATCTTGGTGTGTAGGAGAGCTTGTAAATTTTGCTTTTGGTGTTTGGCTATTTGGACTGTAGGTATTTGCCGAGAATCAAGATTATGGAATACACGGAGAGCGTGTTAGAAATGCTTGTTGGGGTTATCTTTGTCAAAGTGGTGCTAGGGAGTTGAAAGAGGTGATATTCAGTTTATTTCTTATATTCATTTCGTGGAGTCGTTTACGGTGGAGCTACGAGTATGTCTTTCTGTTGTGTTTTTGGTACCTGATCAATTGTTGCATATTCTCATCATGGCTTGTGTTGATTGTGATAGGTGCTTCCTAAACTTTCATCTCAAACCCTGCATGCATTGCTGACATCCGATGAATTGTGGGTACCGAGTGAAGAAAAAAGGTAACAGGTCTAGGAAGTCGCTGAATTTGATATTTTTGATGCTGTTGAAGTCTGTATGAGTTGCATAAATTGACATCTCTATTTTTGTGTTAAAAGGTTTGAATTGGCACTCTATGCACTTCTTGCCAAAGGTGCTTTTTGCAAGAATGAGCATCCTGATCAAGGAAGCTCCAGTTCTGAGATGGGTATGGGTATGCATTCTGATTCTTATAAGACAAAGGGAATAACTTTTGTCAATGACTTCTCTAATAAGAGGTTGGAGTCTGAATTTGGATCCTTAAACTTAAAGGATGACGTAGAGGGCCATGCAGCTCCAAGCGAAAAAATTGAGCTTAATGATTGTGTGGTTGGTTTCCAAACAGGGGCTCCTGATTCTGAACAGGTTCAGCAAGTAATGTGCGTTCAATCAAATTCGGGCACTTCTAATCCCTGTAGGGTGGAACAATCTTCATCACCCAGCAACTCATTTTCAGAAATTAATGGTAATAGGACCCCATGTCCTTATATTGAGATATCAAATGGTGTTGGGACTAGTGCTGTAGGGATCCCTGGAGTGGCTATGGAGGGGCCATCAGAAGAAGGTTCATACCAATTGAATAACAATACTTGGCTTTCTGGTGACCAACTCAGGCATTGCAATCCTGGGGATCCATCTTCCAGTTCACAAATACCCAATGATTGGGGGAGATGTGTATCTCCTCTATCATGGGGTGGTCGAGTAGTAGGTAAAAGACAAGTTAAAGGTTATGCTAGAGGGAACTGTGGCATTAGTGGGGAGGACAACGATAGTTTTGTTACTATATTTGAAGGGGGTTCTCTTCTATATTGCAACATGTCCTTCGAGGCACTTCTGAATGTGAGAAAGCAGCTGGAGGAGCTAGGTTTTCCCTGCAAAGCAGTGAATGATGGTCTTTGGTTGCAGGTTTAGTTGCTTCTACATTGTCTTGTGTTTTCATAATGCATTTTTTCCTCTTATTATTCCCTTATGTTGGGCGTTGGTGTTGGTGGAGGTTCATAATTCTAATACAGTCTGCAAAAACCAACCATTTTTTATCTTGACATTTGATTTGTGTTTCATCCTAAAGTCATCTAACCCACTAGATCTTTTGACATGTCATTCTTGATACTATCTGACAATTTTATCTGTGCATTAGCCTGAAAAGCTTTGCTAGAGTAGTTCTTTTCCTCTTATCATGCAATGAATTTAAAGGGAATGATAAATTTATAGCTCTGATACAGCATTCAGAAACTCAGTGGTTGTTATGCTCCAATGAGGTTCTTATTTCACCGTGTACTTATTGAGTCTCTCAAAGTACTACTGTTTGTCAGTCATGCTGTTTTTTTTCTTCATCTGGCAAATTTAATTGTCCTTATGTCATGCTGCATGTATTATATAATTGCTAGTATTCATCTATTTGATGAGAAGATTGACTCCTTCATTCTTGTGGCTACTTTATAGATGCTATTAAGTCAGAGGGTACAAGAAATTGGTGCTGACACATGCAAAAATTGCTGCTTCACTAGTGCAGCCTGCACCTGCAGGCAACCTTTTGGATTTGTGAATGGTGTTGGTAATACAGGTTATTATCCACAAGACCGCGAGCACATTTCTCCTGGAAACATGGGAAGTGTATATGTTGCTGATTCTGCTCAAGGTGGGGGAAATGGCCTCTTTAGGCCTGTTCGAGTTCATGTTAGGGGACCCATTGATGGCCTTGCTGGTATTGGACGAGGAACCACATTTGTACCAGCTACTGCTTGGCCCCCAACACGTTTTGTCTTCTCACGTGTGCCCTTCGGTATGGGTAGCCGAAATTGCCAACAGTCTCTTGCTAATGATGATTCAGAGAGTAGAACTGACAACAATGGAGACTTATCTGGAGATGGGTTAACAGCACTGGTTGGATTGAGTCAAGGAGGGAACATTGCAGGTAATGTCCATGGAGAGCCTATGGTGAGAGAGTATGAGACAGATATGCAAGAAAGAATCCCTGAGACATCTAGTTCAGCAACGAGTACCAGTGGTATTGCTGTTCAGATGCTGGAGTCACAAGAACATTCTTTGGGAATAGAGTGGGAAAATACAAACAGTCCTTCAATAACTCTAGATATGAAAACTCCTTTAAATCATTTCCCTCCGTTTCGATTTGGGTGAGTGTTCTTTGAGCTGCCTGTTTTTTTGCAAAATTTAAGATTATCCACTGGATGATGCCACCCAAAGAAGATTTCAGACTGTGATTAATGCATTAGATAATGGAATTCCTCATTAGTCCCTTCTGAATATGTCTGGTTACAGTCTATGCTCTATATTCTTTCCTTAAATTTCAGTTTGAAGCCGTTCCTTGTATGCAAATTTAGTTCTGTAACCACAACCTTGAATTATGCTCAAGAATTGGTCTTAATGATTTTGGTAAACTACTATAGTCCACTATATTGCGAACTTTACAATTGCTGTTCATTTACTTTTTTAAGCAATTTATGCACTTGTAAGAGCCTCACAAATCTTTGTGTGGATTGAATGCTACTTTCACAGGGTTGAATTTGGTGATGTGCATAGACTCAGCGACGGACAAGTCAAGCATTCTCCAGAATATTTTTATGCTGGTTCACTGTGGAAGGTCTGAAATATTAACTGCTCTTTTGATTAGTCATTTGTTTCAAACTTTTATGAATTTGATGGGATTGAGCTATGTTTGCAGGTGAGCGTCCAGGCCTTCTATGATGAAGATCCCCAAGGACGAAGAACTCTTGGTAGCATTTACCATTTCTGTTTTCTTTTTCTTTTGCAGAATTGAAAACAAGATATTCTTTTGAGGAACGCTATGTTTTTGTTGATTAGATCTGATGTTAGAAATGCTTCCCAATATTTCAGGACTTTTTCTTCACCGGAGAAAGGCAGAGATCACTGATTCCCATAGAAAGGTTAGCCTCAACCATGGCAAATCAGCATTTGGTTTGAATTTTGATATCACATTTGATTTCATATTCCTTTATGATTTCCTGCCTGCTTTTCTTTCTGTTTTCTTCCCCCCTCTTTCGTACCATTCCCATCTGTGACATTATACTGCCCAACAAGATGCTGAATACAATATTTTTCTACATGTCATGATGAAAATTCGAGTCAGTACTCAGGTTTAAGCGTATTTCTTACCTAAACTTATCCCTCAATTCAGGTCCATATGTATGTGGACATTCGTGAAAAGGTTACCGCTCGTTATCAGGTAAAGTTGTTCGTAATCCAAGTAGCTTTTGATGTAGTAGTTTACCTGGCTCCACCTTAGCTTTACAAGTGAGTTATTCCTCTAAGGGGCAGTTATTCTCTTGACATTATAGTTGATTTGTCCGTCAAAGAGGGAAGTCATGGTGTTTGGGAGCTTTAAGCAGAGAGGAACCCTTCTACCAAAAGCTCCCAAGGGATGGGGCTGGCGTACTGCCATATTATTCGATGAGCTCGCTGATCTTCTTCAAAACGGAACCTTACGAGTAGCTGCTGTAGTGCAGCTTGTATAAGACCAAAAAGGTAGTCTGGACTGTGAAAATCTTATTTGTTTTTATGCAATCCTTGAGTTCACCACTCATTTATTTTTATGATTCAGGGGAAACCACTAAGTTGGTAGAGATCTGTCCAAGGATATTGATTACTGGAGGCTGCAAAACAGGCACACACCTTCTTCTCTGGCTTTAGACATGTTTATACATACAAAGAGGCATTGTAAGTATCATACACTGCATGAAACTAGATTTCACATCAACTGTTTATATCATAACAATGTGTGTTATTAATCGAAACACATGATTTACGGATTATTGCATATAGTCTACCGTTTAGTTGATGCGCACCCGTTCTACCGATAAAAAAAAAGGGGGGAAAATGTGCTATTAACTAAACGCAGGTTTGTTATGGCTGGGAATGAGGATTGGCCTCTAATTGGGATTTCGGATATTTATTTGGTAGTGCAACCTAATATAGGGGATGTGATAATCAACTTTGTTTAAATAATTCACGTAAATGTCATTATATTACATCTATAGTGCAAATTATAGTGTTAAAAATATTGAATTTATAGTACTTTTATAACACTATGATTTAGCATTCCAGAACTAGTAAAACTATTTAGATGTGTAATAAGGGAAGGAATCTCTCTTTATCTTATAATATTATTAGATTGGCAGATAGAGTAAAATTAGAAATTGATAGAAAAATAAAAGACAGGTACGAGTCTCTCTTATACTATTTTGAGTTAGATGAAGAAGTATTGCTCTTAACTATACATGGCAATAGGGTATGTCGAGTGGCCTGACTTAACCTTCTAAGGTCGAGGCTCGAGTTTGGCGTGATGATCCGTCAAGCTTAAGGTGGTGTGGTTCGAACCTACATAAGTCGTCTTAAAAAATGCATCATACTCAAGCCATGTGGCTCGAATTTGATCTGAAGTTGGATCGATCGGGTCGGGTTTAAATTGCGCGATTCGAATTCGTTTGAGCTATCTAAAATGACGCCGAATTAATAACATATGATTTGTTTCTTAAATTTAAAATCAAAACGACATTGTTTTAAAGTGGAGTCGGATTGTTTAGATCACTTGAATTAAACCTCAAATCTTTCAAATTCAATTATATGTTAATTTATTCTAAACTTTAAGCAAAAAATATTAATTTGGTCTCAAATTTTGGATTTTGGATTTTCTTATTCTCTTTGTTTTCAAAATTTTGTTAGAATTGTAGACATTTTTTAAAGAGTAAAAATTTTAATTTTAATGATTAAAAATTGAATATTGAGAATTTTAGTTTAATTTGCTTTAATAATTATATTTAATCTTTTATTTAAATTTTAGTTTTTCAGATAATCTTTTTTAATTATATTTATTTTTAAATCAAATTTATAATAATTTAATATCAATTAAAAAATTAATTTTTTAATCTTATTAGTTTAATTTTTAATTCATTTTTAAGATATAAATTTCAATTCGACAGTGTCAGTAAGTCAAAGTCGATTTCACTTTGGGAACAAACAAGCACTTATTTTCGCTCGGAAACTAGTAAATTTTCCCGGAAAGTCCCTCCCTTTTCTTCCTTTTAAAATCAACGACAGATTATGCTCCGAAATCGAAATTGTACGTAGCGTATCCTCTCTAACAAAACCCTAATTGAGCCCGCCCAAATTGTTGCTCAAGGGTTTATCTCTCCTAAAAGTATTCCCTAATTTCCTGAAATTGATTGAATGTCAGTTGTCATGCAAAAGTACACGTGTTCGAGTTTTGGATTTCAGAGTAGCCAGTTAGAAGGTTATGGGTTGGTTTTGAGCTTTGGGTTTGTCTCTAAATGGGTGCTATAACCAGCAACCGAAAGCGAGACTCCTTTCTGTTTTCAGATTCTCCGGATTTTCATCACGTTCCGAAGAAGCTCAGATTCTCACTAATGCGTCAGACTTCGTACAAAACACCGAGCTCCTCCAATAGTACGGTTTCTAGAATCTCCCGGTACCCGGAGTCGACCGCCAAGTTCCGCCGTGAAGTTCATGCTCCTTGTAGAAAGCTCAAGTTTGGGTTGTCGAGGCCGAGAACCAGTGATCATAGTGATGCAGAGAGGTCAAGTGGTGATGATATGGGTCATTTCTTGAGTAAGAAGTTGGATTTTGCCAAGAGAAAAGCAATTGGCGCATTTAGGTATTTGGTTAAAGAGAAGGAAGTAGTTGATGTTGATTATGAGGCAACAAAGCCTGGAAAGGAGGTGCTCACTGAGGATTCGAGTATTGAAGAGATTGAGGTTATTGAAGAAAGTGGAAGGAAAGGGAGATTTAGACTTGTGGACGGGGTTGATAATGATGTGAAGGGTGTTGAGGAACGATCAGTTGTAACTATGAATGGGAATATGGAGGTTGAGAATGGTAGGAACTTTACGGGTTTGTCGGTATCGGACCGTGAAGTGGAAGTATCAAGTGTTGGGGTTTATAAGAAATTGCTTGAGAGTGTGAGGAGGGGTACAAGGTTGTTAGATTTGGCGTTTGAGATTAAATTGAATGAGGAAAGGTGGAGTTTGCTTAAGCTGTTATGGCCTGTGAAGAAACCGAAGGAGAAATTGGTGGAGGTGAATTGTCTTTTCCTGCACTTTTATGTTTATTGGTTGCTCTATAGCATTAATTCGTTAGTCATCATGAGTATTTTATGGTTATCCAACATTTTTGTAGAGTTCTTGTTCTAGAAGTGAGGCAAGTAAAATTTTTTTTGGGAAAATGGAGATAGTGTAATTTGCTGTTACTTCAATTAATGAAAAATCTATTGATGGTTTTCAGGAGATACCTCATGAGCCTTTTACTGCCCTCACCAAGGAGGAGGAGGAGGAGGTAAAGCATGCCCTTACAGCCGGCAATCGGTAGGATTTGACGAACATGTTAATTTGGTGCCTAAATTGGTGCTGTTGTTACTTGTTAAATTAACATCAGCTATATTTGGTCTTGCAGGAGGAGTTTACTCGTCACTCATGATAATTCAAATATTGATATCACCGGAGAAATTCTACAATGCCTTGCACCTTGCATGTGGTTGAATGATGAGGTGACGGCTGGGATGCTATCATTTTCCTTTGTTTGTATCATGTAGCCAAGTAACTGACACATGATCCAAGATATGATGGTTATTTATTTGGACCATGTTGATTCCTAGGATTTCGTAGCTTTTTTCCTGATATGTTGACATGTTAATTGTTTTCAGGTCATAAATGTGTACCTTGAGCTTCTGAAAGAAAGAGAGAAAAGAGAGCCAAATAAGTTTTTGAAATGTCATTTCTTCAACACTTTCTTTTACAAGAAGGTTGGCCCTGCTCTTGTCTCTTGTAGTAACAGATGCTTATTCTACTTAAAAAATGGTATATCCTGAAATGCACTGATATCTATCTGTTCAGGTTTTTTGGATTTTGTAAGTCTTTCTCACAGTCACAAGAGTTGGAGAAAAGAAGCAAGTCTCTCAAGATGACAATCTAGTCTTTCTAGTAGTCAGAGTAGTTTCAGATTGCTTAGTGATATCTGTTTCTCTTCTTCCTTCTTACCCCGGTTTATTGTATTGCTAATCAAAACATTGCAAAGTAAAGCTTTAATTTGTAGTTTTTGGTTTCTGATGTACACTAGGTGTTAGTCTTTGGTTTCTAAATTGTGCTGTCTATCTTGTAGGATTCTTTTAGATAGGTCTTCAAGGACTCAAACCAAGCCCCTAGTAATGCTCTTCGTTCGCCCAATCAAAACAGTTATATGCTTTCTTACAAGAGAGTAGTTCATCAATTGTTGAGAGACGTACAAAATCACACCTGAAATTTGATTTATTTGAAATTTAACGTTGAATTTTAGTGAGGATCCTAGTCCGATAAATGGTGTTCCCTCCACTTTATGCCCATTGAATTCATCACTTTTACTCACTAATTTTCTTGAAAAAATTTTGTAGGATAGTTACTAAATATTGACTTGTATCATCTCTATCTTTTCTTGTTTCATCTCTATCTTTTGTTGCTCTTCTTTTACTGTGATTTTTCAAATTAAATTTCTTTAACTTGTTGCCTCTTTCCATTATTTCTTATAATCTGTTTATTCTTTTGACAATTTTTTAATTTTTTACCTTTGATGTCAATGTGCAGTTAACTTGTGGGGGGAAGACCTACGACTATAAAGCTGTCAAAAGATGGACTACGCAAAGGAAATTGGGATACTTTTTGGTTGACTGTGACAAAGTAAGATGGTTCACTTTTTATTTTTTAGTTTTCATCTATCCAGCTTGTGTTTGTTTTGTTTAAATGATTCGATACTATACTCGTACTTGAACCCCATGATTGTATTGTGCTCAGATATTTGTCCCCGTTCACAGAGAGATACATTGGTGTTTGGCAATCATTAACAATAAGGATCGAAAATTCCAATATCTTGATTCAATGAAAGGGAAAGACTCCAGGGTGTTGGAACATCTGGTATGATTTCCATTCTTGTCTTAGTATTCATTTTGCAGGTGTGTTGTGGTTTGATTCAAGTAAACACTCTTTATACTCCCTTTTGACTTCTCTAGTTCAGTAGTAACGACTTAGCGGGCTTATTTCATCTCAGTGTCCGTCTGCCCCAATATCTATTGGGATTGCTTTTTCCAATATCAAATCACATAACAATAGATAACTTTATTCTACCAGTGTGTGCAATCTTTTTCTTTGGCTTTCTACTCAATCTACAAATGTGAGGTCTGAGCTACTTGAAAGTTTCTCGGGGCTTGGGACTGAGTTTTTATAATTTGAACCCTACTACTAAAATTCCCCTCAACAATTGCAAAAGGTTCTCATATATTGCCTTGTAATATATGTTTGTGAACTTTGTAAATTGTAGTGCTCCATTGTACTGAGTGATAAGTTTGATGAGCTTGAATTTCAATGTAAAAGATGTGAACATATAAACTCAACACAAAGGGTAGAAGAAAAAACTAAACTATCAAAACTGGCAAGGAAAGATTCACGGAACAAGGTTGATTGATAGTTCATTATAACGTGGCTACGACTGATCATTACCATATATGTGTTTTCCAGGCAAGATATTATGTTGAAGAAGTGAAGGATAAGAGTCAGGAAAACATTGATGTAAGCACTTGGGAGCGAGAATTTCTTGAAGATCTTCCCGAGCAGGAGAATTGGTGTGTATTGTTGACACTGAAGAAAAGAATATAGTAATATAGCATTCATTTAAGAATATTATGATGTTAGCAAAAATCTAAGTTACTGTTGATACATTATAAAGGGATTACCTTCCAGGGATCATATTGTCTACAAATGCATGTAAAAAAAATTCTCTTCAAAATGATGCTTAAGTGATGGGTTATCTCATTCCGCTTCAGTTATATTTTATGTCGTAACTACTCTTAAACCGTTATCACAGTTGAGTTCCATTGAACACTGTAGTTTCTGGTTGATAGGGTTCAGCAGGTCCCATCTGACTATCGATATCTCCTAACTTTTTGTGCTATTAACAGGCATGACTGCGGAATGTTCATGATCAAATATGCTGATTTTTATAGCAGAGGTCTAGGGCTGTGTTTTGGGCAGGTGGGCATGAAAATAAGTCATCATACATGAAATTGCAATTGCTTGGCATTAGTTGAATCATTGAAAACTACCCCAGTTGATTTATGTTTAGAAAGCCCAGGCTCTTATATACTTGATCGAGATGTCGACAAGCTGAGAATTATGATGCAATATATGCTGTGAATTTGTATATTTAAGTTTGTTGGTGTTTTGCAGGAGCATATGCTGTACTTTCGACAGAGGACGGCAAAGGAGATATTGAGATTGAGAGCCCACTGATTTTTAGTAGAGTGCAGTAGGAATTTAGTAATAGCAGTGGTGGGAGTGGCGGTATCTGTGAGTTATACAACGTGAATAGATTGTTTTTTCCTACAAGAAATTGCAGGTGGAGTGGACTATTTGAATTGCTCCTTCCCTGTGCATAAGAACTGAAGCCTAATTAGATGGTGACTGAGGACAAGAATAGTAGCTGACAGCTATATTATGTTACCTTGGAGGTATTGGTCTCAGAAGTTGAAGTTTTTGGTCTCTGCTACTGAGTTTTTGGTTGTTGCACTAGGTGGATTTATATTATGTATCTTGATTGAAGAAAACTGAGAAATAGAGATTGTGGATTACCGTTCCGTCTTCCAGAGAGCTGGCCGAAGCAGAGGGGTCCGCATACTCTGCCTGTTGGCCTCCCCCACCGATGTGCCATTGATTTTATGCTGTAAATATTGGATTTCTAAATGTAAATGCCGATAATTCAAGCTAATGAATGCCTAAACTCGTAAATGACAAGGCTAATTGAAAATGTCATGTGGGTGTTGAGTTCGATTGTGTACACTGTTGAAATGATTTTTCTTGAATCAGCTCCACAAAAGTCGACGCAATTACCTCCTACTAAATAGGGTTGGCAACAGATTGGACCTAATCGGGATAAGATGGCCCAAAGTTTTGGTCAATTGGTTCTCCAGACATTGTTCGAATCTGAAGGTCAAACTAGAATCTGAGTTCGATCAGAAGTTTGATCAACTTAAACATGACCGAATCAATTTTGCTATCTTTAACAATAATTAGACCAAATTACAACACATTCCAACAAGAACGACACCAGACAAGGTAACACAAACAGCATGAAAAATGTTTTAAGAATAATGAGATTATATAATTCCAAATTCCTTTAATATTTTTTTGGTCTCTTGTTCTTTTGTCCATATTACAAAATACAGTACAGTTACCTGTCATCTTTCCAACATTCCAAGGCCAGAAAACCCATTTAAGCAACTCCTCAACAAGCCATCTTTTTAACAACCATCATGAGTCACACCCAGCACCAAGCAGCGAACATGAATGAATATCCCTATAGCCACTCCCAAGAGGCAGAGGCCTTGAACTAAAGGAAAAACAACCTTCTCCACCTTGTCATGGGAACCTGAGATGATAAAACCTACATACCCTCCTTGCTTTGTGAGTCAAAATAAAACCTGTGAGAGTAAAATGTAACATACACACTCAATTAAAGTAGGCAAAAATCTTCTCAAATAGATAAAGGAGCCAATTTCATTGATCAACAGGAGAAACGGTAAATGCAAAACAAATTGAGAGAAGAAATTACCAAGACAGAATGAGAGCATCACCGAAGCAGACATCAAATTGCTGCATCAACGGGGCACCCTTTTCCGACTAAGTATTTCCTGTTCTTTTAATCGATGCTGAAACCTGGCCAGTCGTGCTTGAAGACTAACCAAACCAGCAGCTTTGCGTGACAGCACAAAGCTCAACTGTGTAACATAGCTGTCTATGAGACTGCCCGGCTGGTCAACTTCTGCCAGTAATTTCATTTCCTAACATAAAAGGCCGACAGAAAGTAAACCTTCCGATATTGTAGGAATTCCGAATGGAATACATGTGTAACATAACAATGAACAAATCTTCACTTACTTCACGAACAATCTCCATAGTATCCTCAATTTCTTTTCTATGCGCAGCAATAAGGGCCTCTTCTTCCTAGAATAGCCAGAACAAACAGTAATCTTTTACTAAAAGCTCCAGGAGGTGCAATAATGTTGATATTCCTATTTCAACACAGTAAGAGTATGTATATGCATTCACCAACCTCAAGTATCGCATTTATATTTCCATCCGCAGGAGGATCAGGTGCATACTGTTGTGACCCACTGTTGTTTGGCTTGTACTTCACTGCACCCTGTCGAGAATTTGTGCTGGAGAGATCAGATCCACCACCATCTTTCTTTAATGAGTTCCCCAACTTTTCTGATTTTTCCTCCCTTGGTCCTTTTCGGCGTGGTGGGGACACCTTCTGCACTCTCTCTTCCGCATCGACTAGGTTCTGAGAGTATGATGAATAGTTCTTTTGACTCACAGAACCCACATAAGAACTTTCAGATCTCTCAATATCCACTATGCTGGTCACCAAATCACTTTCCTCGTGGCCATTGAAGTTATAAGTTGAATTAACACTGGATGGTTGCTTGTCATAATCATTAGGAATGTAAGATGAGGTTTCTTTCTCTGGGATCTTTCTTCCCATATCTGGTGCTTTGGGCTCTTGTTGTTGCACATAGATGTCATCTGCCTCAGCAGCAAGAGGCAAAGACACTGCTGTTGAATTGTCCTTGTTGGTTTGCATAGATGAATTTAGAGCCTGGTCCTTTTTACCATTTCCACTTTTGGATAAACTCTTAACCCTGTTCAAAGAATAAACATGTCTCACTCAACGAATTTCCAAGCATTTCAAGAAGAAAAAACATTTTCTTGATGCTGATAATTGTATACAGACCTATCTGCATATCTCAGTGTATTGAGTGTATGCTCACAAGATCCAGCATTTGGAGAAATGCAAGAGATCATAACTGTTCTAGAGTTGCCAACAAAGGAGTCACGAAGTACTTCTGTGAGTTTGCTCCCTCGAAATGGTATATGGATCTGGTCATTATCTAGAGCACGAATGCATTCCTTGAGAGCCAGAAGGCTCTTGTTTATTTCAGCACCTTCAATCCTGCAATGAACCAGGTGCTTAGAATAAGTAATGGTGAGTCCACCCATCACTAACTGCAGTTAACCCACCAATCAGATTGAGAAACAGAATAGGTTGGGGTAAAAAAAAAACATCCTACATAGCAATTAAATTATATTCTTTGCACCAGCTAAGTTTATAACTTTAGTCAACACGAACTTGATACTCCCTTCTTAGGAAATAGCAAGGCAACTAAGAAATTTTATTTCCATGAAAATGTCCAACCAGGTATAAAGATATCTGCAAAGTACCAAAGTTTGACGATCAAACAATGATTTTGATAAACATGTAATCATTTTTTAGCATAGTTGTCATACAAAAAATCTGAATATTTGCCAAACAAAAAGATTTGATAAACACATAATCCTCTAGAATAGATACTTGCAATTAAGAATATAATGCAAGTGATGCATATTATTCCAATAAACAGCTCATGGAGGAAAGGAAAACCTTGTTTGTCGGTCATTATCTGTGGTATCAGCACCTCGTTCGCTACCAGCAAGATCAATAAAAGAAATCTTTCCCACCACTTTTCCACTTTTGGCCTCGTTACCATCATTGTTGTTATTGTTCCTCCTTGAGTCCTTTACCTCACTGTGCTTCTTAACAGCAAGCTGTAAAATAGCATGAGACCTTGAAGATTCCTCATTTGCACCAGTTGATCCTGTACTTCTTGCAGCATTGCCTCGCTCGATATACTCTTTAACAATTTGTACATCACAAACTTCAAATTCTTGCAGTCCAACAATGCAAACTTGTTGTCGTCCATCTTCCCTCATGCAAAGTTTCCTATTTAAGATCAACAAACTAAGTCAGCAACTTTAATGTGCAATTCAGCACTCATTAACAAATTCCATGCACAATTACAACCCAAGATACTGCATTTAGTAAGCATCACAAGATGTTTACAGGGAATATGATCAAGAAAATTCAAAGTCAGCTATGTAAGAAACATAAAAGAAACTTGATGAAAACCAAGGGCAAGCACTAACTTTCTCTCACTAAGAAGATCAAAGAGCTTTCCACCATATATTTCAAAGTAGCTAAGCCATAATTTGAATCTTTGATTGCGATAAACTGGCTGGTGCAGCAATCTAACAAGGTCTTCAGAAGCTCTAAGAGGCAATGGTTGCATTGTGAAAGTCTTACCACTACCTGAAATGAAGAGAAAAAGCAGTATATATGGTAAATTGACCTTCAGAAACAGACAGTGAAACTACTGAGGATAAAGCAAAACAAATTCGTTGAGAAGTAACTATGAGCGTGTATTCTTGATGTGGCTAATCCAGATATTAGGAGAATTTCCTGAGAAACTGATCCCCTTGGGTTCAAAGGACCAGTAAGCAAAAGGACACCATGAAAAAATCAATTCAGATAATCTTGAATATCAACCAATCATGCCAATTGGAGAAACTTTATTTTATTTTAAGTCTAGTGCTGTGCTTTACTTCGTTTCATCAATGCACTAAATTCATGCATGTGTATCCCACCCAACTATGAAACATTTACCACCCAACAAAGACATAGATCAACACATAGAATAGTACGCTATACAAGAATGAGAACTGAAATCCACACCTGTCTGACCATAAGCAAAACACGTAGCTTTTGTTCGCTGAAAAATGGTGGGAATAATTGGCTCCACAGTAACCCGATAAACCTATATAAGTACACAAAAAGGATCATATTTTAGCCAATGAATGACCACAGAGGGATACTTCAATTGTAATTTACAAATGAAAATGAAAAAAATCTGAAAATGGCTTTTGCGAGCTGAGATCATTGCCAAAATGTTGCTTTACAGCCGCATCAAGAAGAAAAATGGTAAAGACAATACAAGTTAATGGAAAGTGACCAAAGATTACACATGCTCATAATTACTAGACGTGAAAATGCAGTCAGAATCGAGTTTTCTCTCTAATGTATCATCTTACTTCATCGTTAGAGACATTCTCATCCAGAACTGCATCAAAGCAGAACTCATGCTTCTCAACATAGGCAGTCAAGTCAACCTTTCCAGATCAAAAATCAAATGTCAGCACCTTAATTTCAGATGTTGCAATGAAATATCGTGAACAACCATTAGCATATCATTAAACTAAATTTCTTTTCATAATCAGAAATTTCAGAATTATGCTTTCTTACAACAGCAGTGGGTACCTTAAGCTTTGGTTCATGGACAGTTAATGAATTCTCACAGACAGATACAATGTCATCCTCCTTCCGAGCAATCTCCTTTTTGTTTAGTGGTCTTTTACGTACCTAGGACATTTTTTTTTTATAAATAGCTTTAGCATTTTAACCACGTTTAGCAAATGAACCAAATGAGGCAATGTCAACAGGAAGGAAAATGCGAGCTTAAACAAATCGTGTGAAGGTTCATCAATTAAAACCAGCTAACTTGCCCTCCAAAATATCTAGCTGTTCTGATTTCTTTCCTCCATAAACCAAAAGGCACTACAGATATCCAAAATACAATGTAATTTCCTCAACTACTAAAGCTAGCAAGAATGCAATCTAACAGTTTAACATGACAATTCCACAACTAGAAGTACTGAAAATTTTCCTCGAACTACAAATGTAAGTACCCTACCAAAATTGAATTTTCGAACTTACTCTAAGCATGCACACAAATGCTTCCTCCCTACATGTAAGCACACTAACAGCAGAAAAGGGAAAGGGACAGACAGTCATCCAGCACCACTACTCATAAAGCCAACTTACCACAACTTTTATCTTGGCCACATTAGTTTCCCTTGTGTTGTTATCCTTTTCATTAGTAGGAACTGGAGCTAACAAGTCAATATCAGCTTGCTCCCTTTGCTGTCTGTTAGTGTTGAGACTGAGGTCATTTTCAAACCCTTTTGAAGCACCAGGCATGAACGGAGATGGCTCAAAGGGTGCTGAAATAACATGCTGTGAAAGCAGATTAAAGCAACAATTCATTACCATATGAAAATGAAAGAAACAACTTATTCTACATCAGTCAAAAAGCATAATGAAATTATAGATCAAGAAACCCATTCTCTTAATCCTTTATCCATCATTTACATCCAATATCATGTCCCCGAATCAGATTATACAGTTAACAACACTCACGTGATTGAGCTCAAGGCATCAAATGCTGCAAAACAATTCGATCCGCAAATTAGACTGACTCACATCCTTATTCTATATATATATATACCTCGGACAGAAGCTCAGTATCGTCCATGGAATGAAGATCCAGAAGTCCAGCTCCAAAATCTCCCCTAAACTCCGGTGAATAGAATGCATCCGGTGCAGAAGTTTGTGCAGTAGGTGCATATGGCTCAGAACCAGACTCTCCATTGAAATTCAGGTTCCTCATAAGCTTCAAAAGCCTCTGCTTCTCTTCAGCAGACTGCGCTCCATAACCCTACGAACAATAAGGACATCGAATGTCCCAACACGCTACAAAAATATTCCGAACCTAAAAATCGAAAAGGACTTAAAATTTGCAAACACATTACCTGCATTAAAAGATTGGGGAGAAGTCGTTGATCGACGCTTGTAGTAGAAGCCAACGGAGAGGCCAGATGCTGCAAGCCGGCCGACTGGAGCCACCGTGCCATGACGGCGTCTCCGGCGTCCGCGCTATGCAAAGTGCCGCCCCCGCCGCCAGCACCGCCATCGTAGAGAGCGGTTGCGGCGGCAGCATTGGGCTGCTGCATCTGGCCGCCGCTGTGGCGCTGCGATCGCCTTTGCGGAGCCAATTTTCACGATCTAAATAACGCCACCACTACACAAACACACAAAGAGAGAACATACAAATACATAAATAAATAATCAATTAATCTCACAAAAATGGAGTAAAGAAAAAGAAATGCGTAGAGATTGGAACATTCAAGTGCGAAGCGTACAACGAGGAGAGAATTCGAAGCCAAAGTAGAGCATGAACAAGGACCCTCCGGCACCCGAACCCGAACCCGCCAAATTCTACGAACCCGATCTCGATCTTTTGAAAAATTAACACCGATATTTGGGCGAAAAAAGGAATAAAAATCAAAACAAGTATCGGAGAGAGACGGCGAGGTAATTCTAGAGATCAGATCTAGGGATCAAGAAATGAACGGAGAGACCCTGAAGTTTGGGATAATTTGCCTCTGCGTTGCTGAGGATTGAGAAATGCTCAGGAGGTAGAGAGAGAGAGCGAGATTGAGGCTCCTTGTTCTTGGGTTCAAATAAAATAGAGTATAAGAAAGAGAGGTAATTAGTTTTTTGAAGCTATCATTTTCATGAAATTTAAAAAGAAGAAGAAGATATTTGTAGTTTCAATTTTTTTAATTTTTCATTACTTAACCCCATAATTTTATTTTATTAAATAAATATTAAATTTACAAATTATATTTTAACAAGTCATTTGAGAAATAATTAGTACAAATAGTTATATAATTACAATAAAAACAAATATTATATTTAATAATAATTTATAAATTTAACTTTTTAGAGGTGGTCAAGTTGATGGAGTGGAGAAGTACGGGGTAAAAGGTTTTGTGTTTGATTCTTCCTACTTACGGTTTCTCGATCGAGCCTATTGTACAGAGTTTGCCTAGTGTAAAGTATCCAATTGACGTGATTTGCAGATTATTATGTCAATTCGAAAGTTTTAAAAATGTGATATTACCATTAAATATGGGTTTCAATTTCATTTTTATAAAATATATGTAAGAAATGACAAACTATTAAATAGCCACTCTCTTAATTTTGTAATTTAATTATAAAAACCAATATATTATTTAATATTTTTGTATAATGATGAAATATATTGTCCTTATTTTTTAAATATGTATATATAATAAACATTTCTTGTATAAATTATAATTTATAAATTAGTAAACTACTTAATAAAATAATAATAACATGATTTTTTAAAATAATATTATTAATCTAATCTTCGTTCAATTTAACATTAATAAATTAAATTTAATATTAATATTAATTCACACCCTTTGAAATGGTCATTTTTAATTGATGTTTATAGACCCAAGATGTCATCGTTTCGTGCGTTAATGTCAAGACATATGTCTTTCCGTGTCAAAACCATTTGTTTATAAAATATTACAAACAATTATAATAATTTAATAAAATTTTAACTAATACACACAATTTTAAAATTTTCGATACTACGCAACCGTAAATAAGAAAGTTGCTTTCGACATATGTCTTTCTGTATCAATAACCATTTCTTTGTAAAATTTTACAACCACACTCAAATTAAAAAAATCCAATAATATATAAACTTATACTAAATAAATGAAAGGGTTATTTTCGAACATTTGACTAAATCACTCTTTGTTAAATAATAGAAATTACTAAGAAGCAGTGGTAAGGTTAACTGATAAGATTCTTATTTTGATGACTAGAAAGTTATTAGTTAAAGTAACGGAAATAATCTTTTTGTAAAAATATAATAAAAAGTTATATTTTCATTATTTAAATAATTTTAATAGAAAATTTATAATAATTGTCGGTAAATATACAGTGAATAAAAATTCCAAAACATTTACATGCATCGAATAAACTATCAAAAATATATAACAACGACAATAACACCTAGTAGAGCTTTTTCTGTAGATCTTTTATGAGAATAATTTTTTTAAGAAGCTAGTTGACTGTTTAACTGTCATTTTAAAAAAATAAAAGAGCTTTATACAAAAGACTATATGACAACATAAAAATAAAAAATACTTTTAATTTTAACTATATTTTATTTTGTAATAAAAAATATTTATGCATATAAATATTATTTAAAGTATATTAAACAATATGCAAAGTACAATATATTAATTATTATATAATTTT
>JANZLC010000202.1:45743821-45754195 GCA_026413385.1 Erythroxylum gracilipes
GTCACATTTTGGCAGCATTAATTCCTCAATTCCTATGCACAATTCATCATCACAATGCAATTACAATCAAGCTAAAACCATTCATCACTCATCCTTCAATTCATAACTAACCCTAATCTTATACCCATTAATTCAAACTATAATAGTCATCAATTTAATGCATCCATAAGCATAATAAATGCACCAAACCTCCCATTCAATGTTTCTACCTACCATGACTCATACATTCATACTTAAGCATCATTGAAAGCTTAATTTAAACACTTACCTAATTAAGCTTCCACTCTTCTCTTCTCTTCACTTCCTTCTTAACTATCCTTGCTAACCACTTCTTCTAACTCCAAGTAAATACATCATCATCAAGGCAAGGCAAGAACTTAATTGTATAGAAGAGAAAGCCTTGAATTTGGGAGAAAGGATGAGTGAAAGGATGAAATCGATGGAGGTAAGAATGAGGGGTGAGTTGTTTTCGGATGAGAAGTATAAAAGCAATTCAAAATCCTCTTTCATCAATTGATTAAGGCATAACCGAAGGCATCACTAGGCAAAACCAATAAAAGCCATAAGTGGACATTAAATGAAGGAGAAAGGTGGAAAGAGGTCATTGGTTCCATGAGAAAAGAAAAGTCAACAAAATCAACTACAATTCTTTAATCAAATCAAATTTTCGGTTATGGAGAAGTTTCAACAAAATAATTCATTCTTTCCATCTTCTTTTAAGCAACATCACGGAAATTAAGAGGTAAGAAAGCATTAAATGAAAGAATAGATGGCCTTATGGCATTGGTCTAATGAGAAAAGAAAAGCCAAATAATACAACTATTATATTTTAATCACTTTAGCTAACTTATCCTCCCACATTCTCGGTTCATACAAACATTAGGGATCCATTTATGGGTCCCACCAAAATAAGGAATAGAATAGAACAAAATAACAGTAAAAATTCAACCGGTTCGCTAATTGGCGATTTTTTCCGGTCCGAAAATTTTCTCCGGAAAATTCCAGAAAAATTTCTAAAAATCTCTTAAAATAGAAAAGAATTTATGGCGCACTCAGAATAATTTTTTTAAACCCAATAACTACGTTAATCTCAATAAAATTATATTCGGCACGAAAACCGGGAATGTCATGTATGCATGTATAGTAAGTTCATGTGCACAATTGTGACTATGTAGCAATCCTATTATGCATGAACAATCCTATGAAATCCCAATCTAGCACATCCTATGCCAATTTGCTATTCTACTCTTCCAATTGAGGGTGGGATGTTACACTATGATATTAGACATATGGTAGATCCAGTTACTTTTACATAAGCTACTTCTGGCCCTTATATGGTGTTGTGGTGGAATGCAATGAGGGATAAGATGCAATCCATAAAGCATAATAAGGTATGATAGTGTAAACTTGCCAGTTGTAAATTGATATATAAAATCAAAAACAACTCTAAGGGTAAATTTGAGTGGTTTAAAGCCCAATTAGTTACCAGAGGATTCGCTCAAAAAGAAGAAATTGACTTTAATGCCACCTTTTCTCCTATATCCTTTAAGTATGCATTTAGAGTGATAATGACAATGGTAGCTTACTATAGTATAAAGCTACATCAGATGGATGTCGAAATTGCTTTCTTGAATGGAGATCTTTGAGGTCTATATGTAGCAACGTAAAGGATTTTAGGATCAAGATAAAGCTAACATGGTATTTAAATTGAGAAGATCCATATATTGTTTGAAACAAGCCTCCAGACAATCGTACCTAAAGTTTGACGAGATTATTACCTCATTTGGCTTCATAAAAAATAAAGTTGAAAGATGCTTGTATTATAAAGTAAAAGGGAGCAAGTTTATTTTTATACTATTATATATGGATAATATCTTGTTCTCATCAAATGACTTGACCATTCCGTATGAGGTTAAGCAACTTTTGGCTAAGCATTTTAAATGAAGGACTTTGGTGAAACATCTTTTGTTCTCGGTATTCATATTCACCAGGACAGATCTCAAAACTTGTTAAATCTTTTAAAGAGTGCATACATTGAGAAACTAGTGCAAAGGTTTAATATAGTCGATTGTAAACTTGTTATAACACCTATCTCTCATGGTAAGAGATTATCTTTGATACAATATCCAAAGAATGATACAGAAAGAGAGACTATGAAAAATGTTTCCTTATTCTAATGTAGTTTATAGCCTGATATATGCCTAAATGTGCACTGGACTAGATATTGCATTCATTGTTGGACTGTTGGGTACGTATCTTGCTAATTCAAGAATAGACCACTGGAATGTAGTCAAATAAGTTTTGAGATTTCTCAAGGGAACTAAGGATTCTATTTTGATGTTCAAGAAAGTCAACAATCTTGACCTCATTTGTTATATGAATTCAGATTTTGCTATATGTCCAAATAATAGGAAGTCCACATCGGTATATGGCGCTATTTCGTGGAAGAGTATCAAGCAAACACTGATAACTTACTCAACTATGTATGCAAAGTTTGTAGCATGCTATGGGGCTACTTCACAGGTGGTTTAGCTCAGGAAATTAATTTTAAGTTGTTTGTGGTTAATTCTGAGGTTAGACCCATTCGATTGTAATGTGATAATCTCTATGTATTATATTGTTTAGTAATAGTAAACAATATCAAAGGGTTTAAGCATTTGAAGGTCAAGTATTTGATCGTAAAGAAATTTGTATACAAAAGGTGACATCACAGTGGAGTATATAGAGACTAAGCACATATTAGCTAATCTACTAACTAAAGAATTGTGCCCAATCAATTTTATAAGACTTGTATATAGTATGGGCTTATTGAAGTCCTTAGAAGTTGTGAGTTAGGGATCATTGTATTTGGCTCTTGATACAATTGTTTTTGTTTTTCATGTATTATGACTATGCATTTTATATGTATATTGAATTCTCCAAAACAAAATTTATATGTATATTGATGATCATCACATTATGTTTAGCCCCTGTTTGGTTCGGCTTTTGGAACCTCTAAAAGCACTTTTTTCCACTACAGAAGCTATTTTAAGGAAAAAATAGTTGTTTGGCTGAAAACTTCAAAAGTGCTTTTACAGTAGAAATAGCTTTTTAAAAAGCTAAAATACAGCTTTTTCAAAAGCTAAAATTTGAAGCTTTTTTGAAAAGCCCAAATTATAGCTTTTTTGGGTAGACATAACTCACTTTATTTCTGTCACTTCCGTATATAACATAACTCATCTTCTCATCTTCCGTATATACCATGAACTGAACGACTCTTTTGTTTATGTGAAATTGCCGCGATATTTGGCGCAAAAGGCACCAGAGAAGGCGGAGGCAAGGGGGCTCGCAGTGGAGGCGATAATGGAGGTTCTGAGAGTCTTTGAGTTTGAAGATCAAGTTGGGTTTGTGGAGTACGCGGTGAAGATGACACAAGGGAAGACTAATCTTAGGTTGTTAGGGGTTGATTTAATTTTGAACTCCATGATGGTGTTGAAAGACCCTTTTGGAGTAGACACTGATTCTGACATGAATGATTCATGGGGTTCTGGTTCTTTGGAGGCTTTAATTCAGCGATGCTCTGACTCGAATGCTGGGATTCGAGCTCGCGCACTTTCAAATTTGGCTCAGTTGGTAGGGTTTTTTTCTAGTGATGAGAAGAGTCGTGCGGTCTTGAAGGAGCTAATGGGGTTTGGCGAACACTGTGGAGAAAAACCAGAATCTGGGATGAATGATTTGTTGAGGAAAAGGTGTATGGATGAGAAAGCAAATGTGAGGAGATCTGCACTTCTTTTGGTCAGCAAGCAAACTGCACTTTTGGGTGGTAATTTTGATGGAATTGTCCTTAAGACCATGGGAATGGCTTGCTCAGATCCACTTGTCAGCATACGTAAAGCTGCAATGTCAGCCCTATCAGAGGTTGGTTTGTTCATACACGTTGTCATCCAATATTTTGAAATTGAAAGTAATATTTTGATCATTGGTATGATCGTCATTTCATATGATCGGTATATCCAGTTGTTAGAGAAAGTAGGACTTATTTTCATAATGTGTTGTATACTTGTATACTTCTTTTTGCAACTGCATTGTAATACCTTCAAGACTCGTTTTGAGTTGCCGTGTAAAAATATTTGTGGACGCTTGTGCAATTATGAATCTACCTTTCCAGGGACCTCAATTGTAAATCTTTCCAAGGATATACCAAAATTTGCATCATTATTTCCTTAAAAGGTTTTTTCACTTAATGTATGTTAAGTTGAGAGTTGTAGTTGCAACTATCATGTGAGATGATTGCACTGGGCTGAAATCTTATCATTTGTGGTTATTACTGCATTCACAAGAGACACGTCAACAGTAGAGTCCTTAACTTGAATCCTGATCAACGACGAATTCATACAAACGATTGGTGAACATAACATTTATTTCAAGTTGTATCTCTTTGAAAAGAAAATTTTGTAACCTTTTTTTTTTTACTTGTCTATGTTCTGCGTGCAGGTATAGTCGTGGATTAACACTATAAATTCATACTTTGTTTCATAAGGTGGTGACTTCTTCATTGAATGACCCCACCCCCCCGCTTGTATGATATGTGTACCTTTTTATATTAGTTCTGCTATTAGATCTTTGTTCTCTATCTCTCACTCTTACAATAGAATTTACTTTGAACTTGTAGGCCTTTAGAACACATTGTGATGCAAGTGTAACTATTGAGTGGCTACATTCTGTTCCATGTTTGATAACTGACAATGAATCTAGCATTCAAGAAGAATGTGAGAACTTGTTCCTGGATCTAGTTCTTGACCGGATTTCTAGGGCAGGCTCAGCTAACACACCACAAAAGGGATCTGTTTTGTCTCACACTAACGTGAAATCAAAAGATGTAGAAAAGGAGTTACAATTGAATTTTTCTGAAGGAATTTTGATTATTTTGAGCGAGATTTGCAATGGAGAGGTGATGCCTTGGGTAAAGAAAATCTGCACAAGCCTAGGTAAGAAGAAACAGCTGAAAACAAAAATTGCAGGCGCATTACAGAACATCATTAGGAAATCAGAATCCATTTGGCTGGATCATTCCTTGCCAGTAGACAAATGGACAGCCCCTCCTGGTGCTTGGTTTCTTCTTTCGGAGGTGTCAAATTACCTTCCAAAAGCCATTGATTGGGAGTTTCTGCATCATCATTGGCAGCTGCTTGACAGGCATGGGGTGACCAATGGGCTTAATAGCCCTGCTGCTGCTGATTTGTTTGAAGGTGTTCAAGGCATTGAATCCAATTCAGTTGCATGGGCTGGAGATCGTGTTTTCCTCCTACAAACAATCTCTAATGTGTCTGTGGAGCTTCCCCCCAAATCTGCAGCTGATTTGGCTCATAACTTGCTTAAAAGAATTGAAGAGTTCAACATGCATTCAACAGAGGTATGTATACATACAGTCATACCTTCTAAACTATTGATCTGGTTCTGAAAAAGAAGAAACTAAAGGTTTATCCCAGTGCTTGTTTATTGGATGACATTATTGGATAATGCAGCCCCAGATTAGCTAATAATTTCCCAACTTTCATTGGTGAAGTGTTCTTCATGAAAATCAGGTCCAGTTTTTCCAACCTTCGGTAGATGAAGGATTCAACTTGAGTTGCTTTAAACTTTCCTTAATAATATCATCCTAATTTTCTGTTTGATCATGAACCGCAATTGAATTGCACTTTTGTTATGTTATTGTGCCAGAGTCAAATGAATCAGCATTTTTTTTACTAAGTGATAAAAGTTTGTAGACAACATGAATTTCATGGCTCACAATCTTCTATACTTAAAACAGCTTCAAACAAAGCATCGTTTCCTCAGAACTTTGGTCCTGTTGATCTTTTTCCTACAGCTGTTTTCTTAAATGACGTGTTGAAATTTATTGCCCATTTTTCTGCTCACATGTAAGTTGCTTCCTACTAGATATACTCCACCGCATCAAAGCTTAGAAAATCTTTATCTGTATGCCATAGTTGATAGACCAGGTTCGTATCTAACTAACCTGTAGTTATTTATACCATTCATGAATGACTGCAATCGAAATATTTTCTTAGTTGAAAACATGGTCGGATACACATCTATGTGAAGAATGCAAGCTGTCAACTGTCTTGCTGCTGGAAACCATGAAAGATTCTAGTTTCTTTCTGTCTAAATCTATTGATTACCTCCAATATGTTCGATTGATGGTAGGTTAATGCTCACGTCAAAGCCCTGAGAACTTTATGTAAGCGGAAGGCTTCGACTTCCACTGAGGCTGATGCCCTTGTAGTGAAATGGGTACAACAAGTTCTCTCTAAGGCTTACCGAATTTTAGAGAAGTACATTTCAGGGCAATCAGAAGAAAAAGTTGAGAATAATTTCTTCACACCACCTCGGAGTAATTCCAGAAGGGGTAAGAGAACAGCGGCCAATATCAGATTGCTATCTGAAGCAGTAACTGCAATCTATACGATCGGGTCTGTGGTTATCATTTGTCCTTCGGCTGATATAAGCGCTATTATTCCCTTGCTGCACACCATTATCACCTCTGGTGATTTTGACACAAAGTTGAGTAGATTTCCCAGCCCTAAAATTGCCCTGCTAGAGACAGCCCCCTCTTTATACATTCAAGCGTGGTTGACAATGGGGAAGATCTGCTTAGCAGATGCAAAACGTGCAAAGAGCTATATTCCTCTGTTTATCAAGGTTTGTCAGCATCACCATGCCTGAGATTCTTATGAAAAGAGAAGTAGAAGATACGTTACTTGACTTGTTGCTATTTCTTATCCAGATTCATGCAGTGATTGGTTTTGCCAATCTTTTCTTACTATTTGACTTGTAACCTTTAAGTTGCACGAATTCCTTTGGTTTCCACTTCCTAGTTATATGCACAAATCCTGACAAAAGCTAGAGATGTTACAGTGATATATTTCTGTCTCCTAGTGCAATGGCTTCATATCGTTCACCAATTCACTCCTTATTAATTCTTCCTATACCATCAAATCGTCTTGATTAACCTTTGCTTCTTATCAAAATGGTGTCCTATCCTGAATCCTTCCAATGCTTCAACAGGAACTTGAAAGGAGTGATTGTACTGCTCTTCGCAACAATCTTGTGGTAATGCTGGCTGACTTTTGTGTTCGTTATACTGCTCTTGTTGACTGGTAACGCCTCTAATGATGAGCTAGAATTGCTGCTGCTTAGTTTCCTCGATTGAAACATGGTGGTGCAAAATGTTAATCTTGTTCCCTTTCATTGGTCATGTACCCGTCAGTTATATATCAAAGATCACCAAGTGCCTGCGAGATCCATGTGAACTGGTGCGAAGGCAGACATTTATATTGCTCTCCAGACTATTACAGGTGTGTTTCTCTGTTACAAGGTTCTATTATTCCATGGAAATTTCCTTTTCGAGGATTTTTTTGTAGTCAGTAGACTTTTTTGACTTATATCTTTTTCTCATTTTCAGAGGGACTATGTTAAGTGGAGAGGAGTGCTCTTTCTCAGATTTCTATTGTCTCTTGTTGACGATTCTGAAAATATCAGACAACTTTCAGATTACCTCTTTGGAAAAATTTTAAAAGGTTAGTTGTTTCTACTGTCCATCATTCTTCAAATCGTTCAGTGACAATCCTAGAGTATTGACTGATACATACTAGTGGTCTGCAGTCAAGGCACCACTTCTAGCGTATAATAGTTTTGTTGAAGCTGTTTTTGTCCTAAACGACTGCAACGCTCATGTTGGACATAGTGTTTCGAAGAGTTCTAGGTCAGAGAACCGGCTTTTCTCTATCAGGTAGGTGTATCAGATGTACAACGCTGATAGAAAAAGGAAAAAAACAGAGGTTCAGAACTGAAGATTTTTATTTCTCTAGGGGTAACGACGAAAATTCTAGGGCCAAAAGAATGCACATCTACGTTTCATTACTCAAACAAATGGCTCCAGAGCACCTATTGGCAACATTTGCAAAGTTGTGTGCTGAGATTCTCGCAGCTGCATCAGATGGCATGCTCAATATTGAAGATGTCACAGGACAGGCCGTTCTGCAGGTACCATTTTATGTTTTTGTGAGAAGGAAAAATCTAGTCGTTATGCACTTCACATATTTTACCACGATACTGTTGAATTGGCTCCGTCAAGAGATTACAGAGCATTCTATTCATATCTAGGTTAGTAGAAGGCTTAGCTGGATGGTAATACATTTTGTTTCTCATCAGTTTATGGGTATTAGCTTTCTGTCTGTTTTAAAATTTTTGCTTTAAATTGGTGAGCAGGATACATTCCAAGTTCTTGCTTGCAAAGAAATGAGAATTCAATATTTCCGCGGGTCACAGGCGGATACAGGAGACTTAGAGGAGGAAACTGGAGATGGTACAACAGCAACTAAAGGAAGGGCTATCAGTCAAGCAGTCAGGAAGGGCATTATACAGAACACCATCCCGATCTTCATAGAGCTTAAACGGCTATTAGAGAGCAAGAACAGCCCACTCATCGGTTGCCTCATGGAGTGTCTCAGAATTCTGTTGAAGGACTACAAGAATGAGATTGATGAAATTCTAGTTGCTGACAAGCAACTCCAGAAAGAGCTCGAATATGACATGCACAAGTATGAAACAGCCAAGGCCAAATCAACAGCTGCAGTGGCCGTTGCCAACCAGCAAAACTCTGCTAGCTTTCTTTCACCAGGAGCTCCTAAGACTAGAAATGGCAAACCTGCCCCCCATAACTTGCCTGAAAACTTGCAGAGTGATAGCCGATTAGTTTCAGCAATGGCAGATGTTGCTGCTGTGGCAAAAGTTAGGTCTGTCCTTAGACAAGTGAACGGAGGAAGATCGACACCACCACTTAGTGCCCTTAGCGTCCCCAAACTCAAGACTAGTCAGACGGGAAGTGGGGCTCGAACTGATCGTCCCCTGGACGTATTAGAATCATTGAGAAGAAGACAATCTTTTGAAGATGAAAACTGATCGCCTATACCCAATAAGGTCTCATCCAGTACCCTCTGATGCTTAAAAGACTAGCTTTCAAGCCGGAGAAAGGAACTACCAGAATAATTCTTTCTTCCACTGGGAAAGTACGCGTTCTGCAGAAGTATAACAGAGAAAATTTTGTAAATCTGCTGGTCCTCTTGGTTGAATCAGTAATTTACATGAATGTAACCTTCAAAAAGAATAAAATTCATCAACACTTATACTGAGCCCCGGATGCTAAAAATTTATTGGCATCGATGAAAATATCCAATTTTTTTTCAAGCTATTTCAAAATCTTTTATTGGCATTAAAATTAGGTTTGCAAAGTTTTAGAATGAAATATTGAAGTACTAATTATATATAAACTTACATGAGTCCGGTCTAACCTCTCCTAGGCTTCCTCAACCACTTTTAGCCTTATTCAAGGTAAAAACTAATTTTCCGAAGACCATGTCAGGCTTAGTATCATATTGGATCTTGGTACGATATTATATTAGTACTGGTTAATATAGGATACCCTTTTAGATAATTTTTAAAATTTATAAGTCTTTAAAATTTTAAAAAATTATAAAATTATTTATTGTTATATTGTACAGTTATACTGTATATTTTTAACCCTGTCTCTAAATATCATAATAATACTCACAATTTTAATTTAATTTATAAAATTAATTTAATAATTATTAATAAATATAATTAAATTTCAAATAAATTTTGATTTAATAATTAAAAATATATAATAAATATTAGTTTTTAAATAATAATGTCTAAATTATTTATTTTAAAATATTTTTATTAATGCTTTATTAATAAATATTAATAAAAATAATTTATTTTAAGTTTTATTTAATTTGCAATTATTATTAGTAATAAAAAATTTTATTTTTATTTTAAAAACAAAAATTAAAAATTTATAATAATTATAAAAGTTGTAATAAATAAAATAACTAATTTAAAAAACTTTGAAAAATGAGGAAATGAGAGGGAGGGAGATTTTAACATTTTTTTAATTTTGTAGAAAATTTTTCCTATTTTTTCTTCCATTTTGTTGTCGTTTTTCTAAAAATAAAAACAGGAAAGTAAAACGTGTTTGGTTTATTCTGTTGTGATTTTGTTTTTCTAAAAATAAAAAAGCCACAACAGTTTTACAGAAACCAGAAAACATGTTTCTCTGAATTTTGACAACATGTTTTCTTCGACAGAAAAACAACATATTCCTATTTTCTATGTCAAATAATAATTATAATTATAATTATTATTATTATTATTATTATAAAAGTACAAAATTTATAATAATAATTAATAACTAATTATTAATAATTAATAATAGTAATAAGATAATTAATTTGGTATATTAAAATTAATAATAATATTAATAATATTAATAATAGTAAGTAGAAAATTTATAAAAATAATTTATAATAATAA
>JANZLC010000202.1:45756964-45781135 GCA_026413385.1 Erythroxylum gracilipes
GACGGGAGAGCCACTGAGTCTGTGTATGCTGTCAGGCTGACCGGTAGAGAAAATGGCAGAGAGAATGGAGCCAGCATGGTCGGAAGAGAGCAAGTGTATGGTGAGGAGGAGGATGATTGGCAAAAGGAGAAGTCCGAGTGGGCTTAAAAGCTCGGAGATGGCTTCGGTTATGGCTTCCTGGTCACCCACAAGTGACGGAGCCAACACCACTATGAACACAACCACCGCTAGTAGGACGCCGTGTGGTGGACCTCTGAACTGTCTCTCTTCTAACATTTTGATCCTGACCTGAGCTGAGCCTGAGAGAGAGAGGTTTGGATGTGGCTTTACGAGGTTTTGGTCTTTGCCTTTGTCTTAAAAGACGTGCTGCAGACGCGTTTTGTCTTAAAAGAATAACCTTTCATTTGTGGAACTTACGCCAATAGTCGTTGAATAATTTTGACTTTTGCTTCTTTCTAAATTTTCAATATGTAATATTAATAAATAAATTATAAATTATTTTCAAAATATTAAAGTACTATCAAAATTTAATTTAATTGTATGTATATCCAAAAAAGAGATGAATTCCTGAATTTAAAAAATTCAAAATTTTATGTAATTTTATAAAAAATAATTAGAATTAAATATAAATTTCAAATATTTTATTTAATAGAATATATTTATCAAATAATATTTGAATTTGCAAATAACTTTTTAAATACTTTTTATTTAAAATTTATATTCATAGAAACTAAAATAAAAAATTAATTATAGTTTTTATTAAAAGTTTAAAACATATTAAGATAAATAACTAAAATAAAAAATTAAAATTAAAATTTGCATTTTTCATAAATGATAAAAATAAGAAAAATCTACATTAATTCAGTCACATAATTTTTATTAAAATTTGAAAATAAAAACAAAAGTAATAATTTATTTGTAGTAATTATTTTTTAGAGATAAAATAATTTAAAGTAATAATTTAAAAACTTTGGTTAAATTAAACTAAAATAGATTTAAATTACAAAATAATAATTAAAAATAAATTAATAAATATCTCATATATTCTAAGTAATAATATTTGTATAATAATCGGAAAAAATGGAGAAGAAATCAATTGATTGGTACTGTCTAAGAAAGCTTGTAGTCCGGAGATGCTCCACTAATCACTGAAGCCTCCATTTCTCCATCTGGTGCAGTAATTTCCGTCCTCCAAAACCCTAGTAATTCGTCTTCAATTTTGTTTCAATTGCAGATCCGTGAACCCTAACAATCTCTGATAGGGAGTAGTAAGAGAGCAATGCCTGGTCCTACACTGGAGATGGAACCAGTAGAGCCGCAGTCCCTTAAAAAGCTCAGTTTCAAGTCACTGAAGCGAGCCCTCGATCTCTTCTCTCCCGTGCACGGCCAGTTCACTCCGCCCGATTCCGAGAGGTCTTTTTTCTTGTTAAAGTTATTATTTTCTTCCAATGAACCTAGCTTTTTGTGTTATCCTTGAATTATTGTTCTTGATTGAGGTACCCTCTTGATTGATTTGGGTTTTGTTTTTTTGGGGCGGGCTTTTGCAGTAAGAGGATTCGCCTGAGCCACAAGGTTAGTTTATGTTCCCCTTTAGTTTTTTGTTCTACGTAGGTAAGGTCTTCCGAAGGAAAAAAGGAACTTTCGTTTTTGAAGTCTTCACTTGCTTGTTTCCTTTTACTTCAACTAGGTTCTTGATTTGTTTGTCGTAGTTTCTTCTGCGTAGAGTTGTGGTTTTATTGAATGATTTCTGTAGATAAATGTGGAGTATAAAGGAATTAAGAGTGCAAGTGAACTTCCACATCAAGCCAATTCGAATGCAACTGGTCGTGGTGACGAACCTTCGGTGCCTTCCAACGCTCTTGCTCTTCCAGGTATTTAGTGATTTGTGTTATCATTGTTGTCTATGGTAGTGGGGACCAGAATACATGATGCGGAATCCCAAGGCTAAAGAACCTGAAACTCCTTAAACACACACTTTGAGTAGAATATGAACAAGATAAAATCTCCACCCTAATGAACACCCAATCAATTATATGAAAGGCAACGCATATAATAAAGTTGATTTAAAAACAAGAATAGAAATTCTCCACAAGTGTTTACCTGGATAAGGATTATATTCTTGATGCAATAGAAGAAGACAAGAAATCCTCCCGTATATAATTCGTTTTTCATCCATTCTAACCCTAGACATTGTTTATTATGATGGGCTGCCCAACTTGATTAGTTATGATGCTATTGACCCTCATTGGCTCTAGAGATTCCATGCCATCTACAATTCAGCCCATGTAGGATTGAAGCGCTTCTTTGAACTGCTTAGCTCTTGATCTTATTATTGATCCCTCTAGCATTACTAGCTCATATTTGGTTCCATTTTTCTTACACAGTGTCATGGTCGTGCTCACATCAATACATGTCTTTGGACCTTCAGATTCCTCTATCTAGCTTGAAAATAGCACATTTAGAATGTCATTCTGTCCTAGGATGTTTTTTAATATAAGTTCTGTTTTAGTTTCTTGAAGATGGACGGTTTCTTGTTTAATGTTGTACCTGTAAGTCAAATAATTGAGCATCAGACTGGACATCAAATGGAAAAGTGGGTTAAATTCTTATAGTAATGGGGTATGAACCTTGTGTTCTTGGGGTTTCAACTCTAACTTAATGGATATCACTCTGGTGGTGGGATCATCTCTAAGATGCTTCATTTGTATGTGTGTGTGTAAGATATATTAAAATGAGATGTGCTCTAATTTTCATTTGATGCTTTGGTATGCAAGGTCCACTGTGGTTTGTGAATCAAGATGTATATGTAAGAGATATTAAAATGAGATGTGCTCTAATTTTCATTTGATGCTGTGGTATATAAGATCTAGTGTTGTTATATGAAACAAGATGTATACTTCAGGGGAGTTATAAATAACTTTCTTTATTTCTATAGTCTAGTTGTAATATTATTAAAACCTGAAACTTGTTGAGACTCAACTTCTTATTACTATCCAGGCCCTGACGAGTCTAAAGATTCACGAAAGAGTGGAGCTCAAAATGCATTAGTTGTTGGTCCATCTCTCCAACCAAAGCCAACGTGAGTGGTTTTCATAATCCCAAGCCCGTCCCTCCATTTTTCTCCACGTTCCTTCTATTTATTATATTGCTCTTCATAATGACATTTGGCCCTTTTTATAGAACTTTATTTGTTAATTTCTGTTTGTTTCCATTGCTTTTATTTGCTCTTGCAAATTGGATACTATGTGTTTTCTTGGTAGCAATTTTTTCTGGCATTGTGTGCACTGGTCTGTATCTTCCCCTTCTGTTATTTGTGGACTTGAATATCTTGTTGGTGTATTTGTGAAGTTGTTACCATGTGATGGATCCAGTTGCATCTAATTAATGATTTGGTTAGGAATTCTCGAGTTATTTTGCTAATTATCTTCATCTTCTTTTCAGAAATAATGTAGGTTTTTCAGGGAAAAGTACTGCAGTAATCTCTGCGTCAGGTCCATCTGAGAGGTTTGAGTTCTGCTTTTTATTGTTTATTCTATTGTTCACCACTTCCATCAGCATTCTTGTATTTTGATTTTGTCTCATTATCTTCATCCATACAATGCGGTGTTTCTAAACATCTTTCCCTTTGGATTGGTTCTTGATCTGCACTGTCTATCTATTTATAGGATTTGAACAAATTATTATGTATCATATTGAGCAATAAATTGTTATTGGCACCACTATCTTCATGATGCTTGTTGTAGTTATATTTTTTTTTTCGCACTACTTGTGCTGCTTTAAGTGGTTGGTTTAGCCTTACGAATTGGCACAGGTTACATGGTTGGTGCCTCTTATTGTGATTTTGGATATCTAATTTTGTAGTAGTCAATGCATCTATTTTCGTAACGATCATGTATTGTTTTTCAAGGACTATGAACACCTCTTTCTTAATTTTAAAATAACGATATATGGAAATGAAAATTTCATCTATCTTCCCCTGCATAAGATAAACATATTTTGCTCAAGTGTTGTTGATTCTCATCTTATAGGAACTTCTCAACTGCTGCTCTAATGGAAAGAATTCCAAGTAAATGGCCCCGTCCTGTTTGGCATCCTCCATGGAAGAATTATAGGGTAAAACATTTCTGTTTCTGTTAGTCGAGGTGTTTCACTTTTTGAAGTACCCTTGCAGTAGTATTATTTACCTCATGATTTGTGATTGACTGAGGATATTAGCATGAAAAAAAATGCTAGCATTTGATTATAGCCTTATGGATCTATAAACAAGTTCCAAACAATGAAACTTAAGTTTAATTAAGAGAAAGTAGTTTTTAATATTATTGAGGTCAAAAGAAATTGGAATTACATATTTATCAGATAGTGAGTACCAACCCTAGTAGTATGCCTGATTAAATAAGTGAAATACGAAATTATAACTAAGAATACTTCAATAACCTTAAATAAAACACTTGAACTGTATGACCCTTTTAATTGGGCTATGTTATTGTCAGATACTAACCTAGTCTAGCTCTCTGTCAACCATAATGTTGGACAAGCTCCCTGCTGCACTTATCTACTAATGAGATATGTTGTCTTTGTTATGGTTTCCTTTATTTCTTTATTTGAAGAGTGGCTCTTTTTTACAGTATGGAAATTATTTTTTCAGGTCATTAGTGGCCATTTGGGGTGGGTAAGATCTGTTGCATTTGATCCAAGTAATAATTGGTTCTGCACAGGGTCTGCAGATCGAACTATCAAGGTATTGGCATTTGAACGTTTTTCCCTGTGATGTTATTCAAAGCTCTGAATTGCTACAATTTAGGTTCCTTTTCTGTCGTTCTTCTTTCCCAAGTTCCTGTTAATCCTTCTATTTCTTTCTAAATGGGTGGAGGAAAATCGAATTGTGCAACATATGATGGTAATGATATAGAAGTCAAAATAGCTTCAATGCAATCTTCTTTAATAAAATTCTTTTGAGTTGTTATTAATGGAAAATGGTTGAAATAAAAAATCTATGGGTTCCATTGTGATTATTTTCACTTATTGTTTGTTGTTTGGGTGTTATTTCATCAAATAGCTAGACGATTCTCAAAACAATTATTGGAACAAAATGTTAAAAGTGTTATTTTCTGTTTGGTTGACTAGATATGGGATCTTGCTTCTGGAAGGTTGAAGCTGACGCTAACAGGACACATTGAACAAGTACGAGGTAGTTAATTCTTGTTCTCTTCTGTGTTACTGCAATTGCATGTGACTAATCTTGTTTTTCAAGAATTAATTGGTAAGTATATTTCTCTTTGCAGGCCTTGCTGTCAGCCAAAGGCATACGTACATGTTTTCTGCTGGTGATGACAAACAGGTGAAATGTTGGGACCTTGAACAGAATAAGGTAAGATTGTTGACCTGGTAGAAGTACTCATATCTATGTACGGTTCTGAATTTTGACCAGTTTGACATAATTTTTAGGTTATTCGGTCATATCATGGTCATCTAAGTGGTGTCTATTGCTTGGCTCTTCACCCTACTATTGATCTTTTGCTTACTGGGGGTCGTGATTCTGTTTGCCGGGTACGGATTCTATTTGCGTTACTGAGATAAGTTTGACGACTGACTGTGCCAAGTCTGGAAGGAAACATCTAATATGGGAATCTTTGTCAGGTCTGGGATATTCGTACCAAGATGCAAGTTTTTGCTCTATCTGGACATGATAATACAGTTTGCTCTGTTTTTACACGGCCAACAGTAAGCACTCTTGTTCTCTCTATTGTGTTCTATTTTCTAATTTGGTTATTTCCTTAATATTGTAATCTCCAAGGAGATCTCTTGGCAGTCTATAGTGTTAGTTGATTTGTCACATGGAAATTGTTATGATATAGTTGTTAGTAGATGTAATAGTAATTTATTTGTCCCATATCAAAAGAGGGCATATCTATGATTTCTCTGTACTTGTCAATATAGTTTGTTTGATACCATCTTTCACATATTAACAGAAATCAATGCTTGTTGGTAATCCACATTTCTTGTCTATTTTTATTGAATCTCTTGACATCTGTGCGGTCTTTCTGGAACTTACCTTGTCAGTGGCATACTGTTACACTCTTTACAGGATCCACAAGTGGTCACTGGTTCTCATGATTCAACCATCAGGTTCTGGGACCTGAGACATAATGGTACCTTGGAGCCTCTTGCAAGAATTCTGAATTTATTGTTTGTGCCTTTTGTCTTTTGATTAAGAAATATTGTCCTTGCAGGTAAGACCATGTTAACACTTACGCATCACAAAAAATCTGTCCGTGCCATGGCATTGCATCCTACAGAGTATGAAAAATATTTGTCATTTGTTTCTGTTTACATCTGCTCTTGTAACAATGTGAATCTTATATGTATTCATCTATATGTTTTCTCAGGAATTGTTTTGCATCTGCATCTGCTGACAATATTAAGAAGTTCAGTCTTCCCAAAGGAGATTTTTTGCACAATATGCTGTAAGTCGTTAAACACTGTGGCTTAAAACTGTAGTTTATCATTCTTCTTACTTTCTAGGATAGTATATCCTTGTATTCTTTTCAAATTTGCATCTTCGGTGTGGACATGGGGCTTCTGCACTTGATATGTATGAGATGACTAATTTACAAGGTTCTTTGGCGTACACAAGTGATCTGTTCCTTTGGGCCAAAAGAGAATGTTGTAAATTCTGGTGTTACTGTCGATGCACTTGACATATTTTGCTATCTGTTCAGTAAACTCATGGATTGTATTGAAACGGCTACCCTTATGAGCAATATCTGTTATGAGTTTCCTTCATTGTGTTGGTAATACGTTCAGGATACTGATACTAAATTGACTGTTCTGTTATTATATGTCGTTGTCGGTGCATAGCTATTGGGTCCTTTAACCTTTTTCAAGATTGAACGGCGTCTTTTATACCAATCCATCTTGTGACAGGGCCTTTTCTATAGGATCATTAAAGTTAGTTGGGTGCCAGGATATATAAGAATTATAAAAATGTGCTGAAATAAGTGTGACTGTAGAACTAGATAATGTCTCAATGGCATTTAATAGTTATATTTTTATGATACTTTTATAGAACTCATTGATAAATTTCAAGTTATGTCTTTTACATGTGGTCAGAACTGTTTACTGATTATCTTTATTTCAGCTTCTGTCATCGGTTATATTACCATGTAATTTTGTTTCTGATTGACCCTTTTTTTCTCTTTTTTGAGCAGGTCCCAACAGAAAACCATAATCAATGCAATGGCTGTCAATGAGGACGGTGTGATGGCTACAGGAGGTACAGGATATTTTATTCTTAGTCTTGATGTAATAATGCTCCAAGTTGTGAGTAATTTGTTAGTGACATTCTGGTTTGTCATAACCTTTACGTAGAGTATTAGTTTGCATGTCAGGTCTTTAATCTAAAAGAGGGTCAAGTTTATGCAGAAACAACCTTAAAGATGGCTCGTGAGAGACTAATCTTCACTCTGCTTATTTGAAAACTAGTACTTTCTCAGGCCAAAAGCTAGGGGGCCTTACTCCTTTTCCTGGTCCATGATCAACTGTCAATATAATTGAGTTCAGTTTTTTTTTTTTTTGTCATCTGCAACCTTGGACTACATTTGATTCCTTTCTTGTTAAGTGGTGGATAGGAGGAGTACTTGTCTCTTCCATTTGGTGAATAAGATTTTCTTACGAGTTTCCATTCATCGTATTGTAGGTGACAATGGGAGTTTGTGGTTCTGGGATTGGAGGAGTGGTCATAGTTTCCAGCAGTCTCAAACAATTGTACAGCCAGGTAAGATCTGCCGCCACCTGTTATGTTTAGTTGTCCAAAGTTGTGGGATAGAAGGAAAGCTAATATTAACATTCATTCGATTAAAACTACTCCAGGATCGTTGGACAGTGAAGCTGGTATTTATGCTCTCTCGTATGATGTAACTGGTTCAAGACTTGTGACATGTGAAGCTGACAAAACAATAAAAATGTGGAAAGAAGACGAGAATGCAACCCCAGAAACCCATCCCATCAACTTTAAGCCCCCGAAAGATATTCGACGATTTTAGTTCATGTTCTTCGCAACTTTACCATTATACAGGTCTGTTTTTTGTACCGGAAACTTATGTTGTAAATGTTTGATACATTGTGTTACTTCATTCCTGCAAGCTCGCAGATAAGATTTTGGTTTTAACAATACCTAGAAGGTTGATTTGAAGTTAGCAAGAGGACTGTGATTCCCTGTTAGATTATCTGCATTCGGAAGCAAACATTTTTATGAATCAATGATGTGGTTATGTTCCATCTACTGTTAACTGGCATCTGGAAGATTAAAGATGACTCAAGCCTGGTCCTGATTAGTTCAAATCCATGAATTGAATTCAGTTTGATTGGATCCAGACCGAGTATGAAGTATGAATACAGTTCGAGCTCAGATTGAGGCTGAGTATCGGCTTGATTTTGATCCAAAATATTCCCATATATGATTAATATTTATTATCTTATTTTCTTTTTCTTGATCTACTGTGGTCTTGATTTAAAAAAAGAAAAATCTTTTTATGAAATGAAGGAACTCGTAGTAGCTATCTTTAGATCCGCATTGGGTAATTTCTGGAATGGCGCAATAGTCTGCAAATTATGTCAATCGGCTGTTCTGCACTAGGTAAGCCTTGTACGACAGGCTTAATCGAGAGAGCGTAGGTAGGAGGAATCGAATACATGACTTTTTGGCTCCATGTTTTTTTACTCTACCAACTCGACTATTCTTCATTTTTTTCAATATAAATTTTAATGATATAATATAATTCAAAATGGTCTTTATATAATTCTAATCCAAGTTTTTTAAAAACACTGAATATTAAGTTAATTTAACATTTCTTAATCTATAAATAAAAATGGGCATAAAATGCAATCAGAGGAACCTAAAATCATAAAGGCTAAGAAATTTGAACATTCAATCTTGATAGCTCCCAACTTGATTTTAATAAACTTTCATATTAAATAAATTATGATTAATTAATCATAAATTGTTGAAATTGAACTTAAGTTTAATTTTAAGAATATTTTAATTTATATAAAAAAAACAAACACACAAACTTAAAATTTCACATGATTTATTCAAAATAATAAAAAGATAGAATAATATCATAAAGCTTGAAAGTTGGAAATTTACTTATATGAATAATTTTCAAAGTAACTTTTGAATATAATAAATATTATTTAGGTACTTTATCTTCTAAATAAAATTTTAAAAAATATGAAAGTTATTTTATAAAATTAATTTAATTTTGTTCAATCAAAATTTAGTATATATATTAAATAGAATCAATTATACTGTAGAAACTGTTAATATATTAAAATTAATAATATGTTACATTAATCAAAACCTTTTAAAATAATAATTTATATTGGTTTTATTTTATCATCTAAATTGAAATATATAAATATTAATATTATTATAAATATTTTATTTATTTAAATAGAAAAAATAAAATTTGATGTTATAATGTATAAAATATCTTTCATACACATTGCATAATAGTTTGTTTATATAAAATAAAATAAAAAATAAATAAATAATTAATGCAATAATTAAACTCTTATTTCCCTATACTTAATTTCATGTCCTCTCTCTCTCTCACTATCCCTAAAAGCCGACGCTAAGTCTGCATAATTTTCCTATAAAAGCTCGCCGTGCTCCCTCTCTCGCAAACTAAGCCAAATACCCTCCCGAACCTCCTCTCACTATCTCGGTCCTCAGGGCTCTCGATACGTTCAGGTTGATGCACTCTCATTTCTCTAAGTCGTCTTTTCGTTGTTGTCTCTTACCTGTAAGCGATTTTTGGAGCATTTTTTGTATTCCGTTACGGAGTCTTTTGGTCTATTTTGAGTATTGTTTTCTAAGTTTGATGGGTGTTTTAGTTCTGAATTGCTGAGGGCTTGGTTGGTGTTTGCTTTTGAGTCCACTGTGAAAAGTTGTGCTTTTGGGTTCTGGGGAGATATTGAACTGGAGGCTCTCGTTTAGTGTATTGGGAAATGAAGTTTGTTGGAGCTGGGGGATATGCTTTGCTTACTCTGCCACCAGTGGATCTTCAAGTTTTAAATTTTCAAGGTTTTTGGTGGGTTTGCGTTCTTTTCTCTTGTATGGTCTTCTTTGGGGCTTTTACGGGATTTTTGTTTTGAAAGTTTAGGGCTTTGGGGAGTCATTGCTCTGGATTGGGTAATTGTAAGAGTTGACTGTAAGGTTCCCTTTAGGTTAGAGTTGACTGTAGAGTTCCCTTAGTTTAGATTCTTATTTTGGTTATTTATACTTTTTAGGTATCTACTTTGTAACTGTATTATTTTTATTTATTGTTTAGATGGATTGATTAGCGTCTATATGATCAGAAATATGCTAAAATTTTCTGTGTCTTGATAACCTACAAGAACTTTGTGTATCAGTTGCAGTTTTAGATTTCAGTGTGTGTGCTTATGCAATTGAAGCTTTCTGCTATTTCTTCTGATCTGCTGAATTAAAAAATGAATTGTTTGAAGCAGAGGGAAACTTAACGACTGTCAAAATGTCACGAAAAGGTTTGATGGAACAGGACTTGAGTAAGTTGGATGTAAAAACATTGCATCCACTTTCTCCAGAAGTCATATCTCGCCAAGCAACTATAAATATAGGTGATGGTGCTGCCCATAGACTGTAAATACTCCTTTAAGAGCAATAATAGCCATTTGCCTCAGCTCCTGTGTTTCCAATTTTTGCTTTACTTGGTTTTTATTGTAAGCTTAGGATGGAAATTGACTAACATTTTTATTTCCTTTTTCACTTTCTTTTTATCAGGCACTATAGGTCATGTGGCACATGGCAAGTCAACTGTTGTGAAAGCAATATCTGGTGTTCAGGTGATTTAGTTGCACACACTTGTGCAATTTTATGGTGCTTAATCAATATTCAGATCTTTGCAAATTTGGCAATGTGAGATGAATATAACTGCTGTTGTGAAAGACTACCTAGTTACCTGCATAGTCATGTCTTTGCAGGATTGTGCCTGCTTTGATAGTTATGGTGTTAGTATCAATATTAAATGCAAATTGCAAGTGTAGACAGTTCCATTTATTTGCAGACTGTTCGTTTTAAAAATGAGCTGGAGAGGAACATTACCATTAAGCTTGGATACGCAAATGCAAAGATATACAAATGTGAAGATGAGCGTTGCCCCAGACCTATGTGCTACAAGTAAGTGATGCATACTTGCATATTACAACATCATTTTCAGTGTTGCATTTGATTAATAAATGAGAAATGTCCCTGTAGGGCATATGGAAGTGGAAAGGAAGATAGTCCCATGTGTGATGTGCCCGGATTCGAAAACTGTAGGATGAAGTTGCTGAGACATGTATCTTTTGTTGATTGCCCAGTAAGACTTCAAAGTTTTCCTTGTAAAGGAAATTTCTACATGCAGTTTCTTTTCATTTAAGATCTATGTTGTAGTATTGTTTAATATGCTGAGTTATATATCTGCTGTCCAATTTGTCTAGTCATCAAATTATCTTGTATTTTGGTAGATGTGTTATATTTTGTTGTTTTAGTCTGTCAGTGTGAAGAAGTTATACTCCAGTTTATTTTTACCAGCAAGTGATAGATATTTCTGTTTTACTGTAGGGTCATGATATTCTTATGGCTACAATGCTTAATGGAGCAGCAATCATGGATGGAGCTTTACTTCTAATTGCTGCAAATGAGAGCTGCCCACAGCCACAAACGTCTGAGCATCTTGCTGCTGTAGAAATTATGCGCCTCCAACACATAATAATCCTCCAAAATAAGGTTGATCTAATTCAGGAAAATGTAGCCATCAACCAACATGAGGCTATTCAAAAGTTTATTCAGGTTTAGTACCTTGGTGCCTTCTTCAATGCTGTCTTGACAAGCATTGATCCAATGAATCTTTTTTTTTCATTTATAATTAATTTGTTATTTACTAGACAAAAAAGATCCACGTAATACTGATTCTTTATGATGTTTCATTTGCAGGGAACTGTTGCTGATGCTGCTCCCGTGGTGCCAATTTCTGCACAGCTGAAGTATAATATTGATGTTGTGTGTGAGTACATTGTCAAAAAGATTCCTGTTCCAGAGAGGAACTTCATCTCACCACCTAATATGATCGTGATCCGCTCATTTGATGTCAACAAGCCTGGATCTGATGTGGATGAGGTAAAAGGTGGTGTTGCTGGTGGAAGTATCTTCAGGGTAAGTTTCGAGTTGCACTTATTTATACAGTTATTGTTGGTATTTATGTAACACTATTGTATGAAGAGTCCTTTATGTTACATTACAAAGGAGGATATAAGTGGTGAAATTTTTTTTAGTTGTGCTTGGATGGTTAAGGTTACGGGGTGGCCGACGGAAACCTCCATTTAGCCGTTGATGTTTACTGTTGGTCTAGAATGCTGCAGTCATATAAAATAGCTATCTATTATCTACATACATTAAGCCAGCTGAAACATATGTGGTTAATATTATTGACAATCATCCTTTTGCAGGGTGTTCTGAAGGTGAATCAAGATATTGAGGTTCGTCCGGGAATTGTTGTGAAAGATGAGGCTGGAAATGTCAAATGCACACCAATATATACTAGAATAGTTTCGTTGTACGCTGAGCAGAACGAGCTGCAATTTGCAGTACCTGGAGGTCTTATTGGTGTGGGCACAACGATGGACCCAACTTTGACACGTGCTGATAGATTAGTCGGTCAGGTGCTTGGTGATGTGGGATCCCTACCTGAAGTCTTTGTTGAGCTTGAGGTTAGGGACTGAACCAGAATATCGTTGTGAAACCTTGCTCTTTCGGATTAAACTGTTTATTCACTATTGCATTACTATTTGACCATGCAGGTTAATTTCTTCCTCCTACGGCGACTAATTGGTGTAAGGACAAAGGGGTCAGAGAAGCAGGGAAAGGTGTCGAAGCTGGCTAAGGCAGAGATTCTGATGTTGAACATTGGATCCATGTCGACTGGTGCAAGAGTGATCGCAGTAAAGAATGATTTGGCAAAGTTACAACTGACATCTCCAGTCTGTACAAGTAAAGGAGAGAAGATAGCTCTGAGTAGACGAGTCGAGAAGCACTGGCGTCTTATCGGATGGGGCATGATTCAAGCTGGAACCACTCTTGACGTTCCACCCTGCCCCCTCTAAAGAACTTACTGAGAAACTTGAAAAGAGACGAGAGAGGAGGAAGTATTATTTGTACACCTATTTGTTATTTTGTTGGGTATTTTCAATGTTTCTTCAGTTTTGGATGAGTTTTGTTTCAACTCGTACTTTGCGGTTTCTCAAGAAACTTAAGATTGCAAGAAGATTGACACTCTTGTCGTATCTCCTTCTTCTTAAACATGTTTTAAGTGAATGTTGTTCCAATTGCTGTTTGTTGCACCTGAACTTCAAACGAGTTCTGAGAAAGCTTAATGTCTTGCAATTTGGCATCCTTAGAGATGACATACTGGCTTGGGCCAAAAGGGTCGGGTCAGGTTAACTCAGGCCAAGTAGAGTCTCGACTCAAAAGGGTTGGATCAGTTTAAATAATAAAATGATATTATTTTAGTTTGAAGTTTGCATTTTTGAATCAAAATTTTTAAATAAAAAAAAGAATCCGACGTACCTGAATTTTACAGATGATTTGTATAATTATAACAAATTACATAATAAATCCTTATTTATTTTTTGTAACATTGGAAAAAGATGATTTGGGTAAATTTTGAGCTCAGGAATATGAAAATATTAAATAGGCCCACTAGGCCCAATATTAAGAGCCCATCACTATCCTGCTTATTATCTGCCCAAAACCCTAATCTAGCTTCCGTTTCCATATCCTCCAAACCCTCTGCTTCAGCTTCTTCAATTCCAGGTACCACTACTACCGCCGCTCTTTATGTGACTGTTCTTTATGGTACGATTGTGTTTTGATTGAGTGTGTTCTGATTTAGGTTGTCGACAATCAATCAATAGACCAAAATGAGCAAAGGAGGAGCAACACCTGCCAAGGGGAAGAAGAAAGGAGCTACTTTCACGATAGACTGCGCAAAGCCGGTGGAGGATAAGATCATGGACATCGCCTCTCTCGAAAAGTTCCTCCAGGAACGCATCAAAGTCGGCGGCAAAGCCGGTGCTCTTGGCGACTCTATTACCGTCACTCGCGACAAGTCCAAAATCACCGTCACCTCTGACTCCAACTTCTCCAAACGGTAATCCCATTTTGAAAAAAGGGCATTTTAAGTTTATCCGCGTTTTCTATATGTATTAGGATTTACGCAATATTCATTTGTGTTGGATTGAAATGGATATGTGATTATTGTTGAAATTTGATTGAAAAAAAAGGTCTTACATTTTGTGATTAATTGTAATGGGTTTTGGTTGCTTAGATACTTGAAGTACTTGACGAAGAAGTATTTGAAGAAACACAATGTGCGAGATTGGCTTCGGGTCATTGCTTCCAACAAAGACCGTAATGTTTATGAACTCCGATACTTTAACATTGCGGAGAATGAAGGCGAGGAGGAAGATTGAAGTTTGCTATATTTTCCAGTTGTTATTGATGAACCAACCCCTTTCTTTAGCCTTGTTTTTGTTTGTATGCTTTTGGAAACTTGAGGACATATAAACCTTATTATTGTTTCTTCCTCAGCTTTTTCACTATACTATTGTTAATTATTGAGCAACTCAGATTTATGTCTTTTTTGAGTCGTGAATCTGTACATCTATGCCGTTTATCTGTTACAGAACTTTGTTGTTATTTGTTATGTTAGTAACTTAGTAGTCAATTTGTTCAGTATTAGACCTCTCTACTAGACATTTAGGGTACTCCCGGGAACAAATCCAGTGCAGACGGAGTGGGGCTTGTAGCTCTAGGGAGTTCTTCCATTCTGTCCTTTTCATCTGTATCGGTTTTGTTTGTCCATACACTCCCTTTATCAGCTTCCATGTTGGGAATACATTTTCGTACAGCGTTGTCGCACTTGAACCCCCTCCCTGGTGCGTTCTTCTATACCTCATCTCCTTGTTTCATACTCCCTCTTACTTCTATATGACTTAGCTTATACCAAATAAAAGAATATGAACTGCTTCCAAACCTGTAACAGGTCATCTTAGTGATCTCTATGTCTTCATCAGTCAATGGTAGGTTTTCTTTGACTTGTCTGAATGATTACCTATCTGCAGCATGTATACAGAAGTGGTGAAAAGATCTCTTGAAGTTTGGCATGTAGGAAAACTACTTCATGCTTGAAATTCTCATTTTCTGGCAAATCCTTGAAAATATATTCAAGAATTGCTCTGAAATGGCAAGACCATAGGTCCCAACTCCCAAAACATAGGAGTTTTGCCTTCAGTGCATCTGTAGCCACGTTCATTATGCTTTTTGATATTGATACCCCTAGTTTGTTTTTAGAATCCGGAAGATAGGAGTAAGAACAATTGTAATGTGCTTTGTTCTTGCAAAGAATATGTTGGAACTCATATTTACCTCATTCTTATCTTGACGTCGGCTAGGCATCAATATGGCAGCTCCCCGTTTGAAATAGTCAATTGGTTAACAATTTGGAAGTTATGTGTACCAAATAAGGTTTTAGTATTTCAGTGCTTAGAATGAGTGCTATTGAGTTCTGTTGAACCTTCAACAGGATTATATCTAGGCAAATGGATTTGATTCCAGCACTGCACCCCATACCAGACAGGTTAAGCTTCATGATATTGCTTCTCATATTAAATTTACCGAATGCCATAGCATTGAGTGATGGTATAGGAGAAAACAAACTACTGTTGGGACATCAGTATGTCTATAGGTTTTGGCTTGTTGCATTTCTGTAGTAGATCTGCAACGACTGACAGATTATTGTTTTCGCGTCTTCTGTGGCAAAAAGGGAGTTTTATCTGAATAGCAACACTGTCAGGATCAAAATGATCAGCCATGGAAGCATGCTCAAGGTATAGACAAGACATTTACAGTAGTTAATGTTGATTCTGGTTCATGCACGATACATTAAGAGACTATTTTCGTGATTTAAACTTTTTTATAGTCACAAAATAACAATTTTACTTATTGACGTAAGACTCTTTCTCTTAATAGCCATTTCACAAATATATAAAACTATTGAAAAAGAATGCTATTAAGTCTTATCACGAACTTGCATCCACCTTAATGAAAATTAGGAACCAATGGTTCTATTTTTGTAAGTAGTAGTTTATTAATCAAATCCATGTGTATAAATTACATATTTAAATAAACTACTTAAATCAATATTTAAATTTTGGAAATACCAGACACTTCCTACTTGCAATTTGATGCAATTCAATGTAGACATTGAAAGCAAGACTACTATTTCAAGAATAAATGTATAAAGAAAAAATAAGAGATGAGGGTTATTTTGATTAATATAAATTAAATTATTTTTTATGCATTATAAATTATTTATTGATGATCATCTTTTAATCCCACATAAAAATAAAGAAAAACATACTATTTACATTAGTATCCATCTTCAATTTCTTGATTGTATTATGCTATTGTTGTCCCATCTCATACGCTTTAACTTCTACATATTCCTTTTTCTTCATCGGTTACAGACTGATTATTCCTATTTCAAACTGCTCATTTCACAACAATAAACAATGATATAGAATCTTTGAAGTTTAGTCAACCAGAACACCATAATACTCTATGCTGAATCAGGAAATCAATCAATAAATTTCTGTCAAATGATCAGAAAAGCAAGAGCTTCCAGTTGTGTCCAATCTGATAAAACATGTGTGCCCATGTGAATGAGGTTCAGAGCTCATGTCCCTTACCAACACATTCATCCATTATAATAAAATAAGAACACATCTCTTTGACATATAATCATCAGGTACAGGACACAAATGGAGTAAGGGAATACAAATTTTTGCATGCACAACTCATAATATCTTTAAGAAACACTTGAACAAGAAACTATCCTGAACTGAAGAGAATGATTTGCAGATCATATTACCAGTAACTTGGAAGAATAAGAAGAAAGTGTTTTTCACAATACTTATGCCTGACTGACCGATCACGAAACTTGAGACAAAGAGCAATAAACAGAGATTAACTAGACATGACCAATGTACTTTGCTACTATTAGCTTCAAAGCTCTTCAAGTTTAGCCTCTCACAGCTAACAAAGAAGGAATTGCAGCCAAGTTTGGAGTAGTATTCTTGGTGGAAGCTTGTCTGATGATATTCCTCTTGCTTTCTTTGGAAGTTGGCTTGCTAAAAGCTCTCATGGGACTAGCAAAAGCCCAACTCCAACTTCTACTCCTGCCATGGGAGAGAGGACCTGTTGTTGACTTCCCATTCATGTCCTCAGTTGATGATGAAACCCAGTAAGATGAGGAAGATGAAGAAGATGATGAATTTATGATAAACCCACCAAAGATACCTCCACACCTCACCCTCTCCTTCATGTTAGAGGAGGTAGTATGAACTTTTGGCTTGCCTTCTCTTTGTGACTCCACTCTCCTGAGAGTGCAGTCCCCAAACCCAGTTGAGATTCTCTCAAAAAAATCACCAGAGAAGCTTCTGCTCCCACACCCAACAGATCTAGATCTCGACACTTTTCTCTCAAAAGATGAGGCAGAGGCTGTTGCTTGGCTGTTTGGACTATCATCATCATCTTCCACCACAACAATGTCTGCTTTCTTGGACACAGAAGATCCCATACACTTCTCTTTTTGCTTCACAATGGCCCCATTTGATGTTCTTGTTGTTGTTGTCGTCGTCGTCGTCAAAGATGACACCTTTTCTGGTTTTCTGGTAGAAGTAGAAGAAGATTTGGCTGAAGAGAGGTAAAGAAATGACCAAAACCCACCTCTCTTCCTGGGGCTAAAATCTTCAGTATTATCAAAGAAATGGCTCCTCCTACCAGGAGTTGTAGTGGACTTGCTTCGGTTATAAACAATATCACGTTCTGATGATGATGATGATGATGTTATCATGCTTTTCTTCTTCTTTTTAGCCAAAAGAAAGGAGATTCTGGCCCTCCTCGTGTGGTACTCTTGATAGTGACCATTATTTGCATTATCATTCCTACTTTTTGTAGATGTGGGACGCGAAGCAAGTGATAGTGAAGTAGCAGAACCACCACCAGCTCCTCCACCACCAATGCTAGTTCCACCAACCCCAACACTACCAACATCAGATCTAAATGAAGGAGAAGAAGATGAAGAAGAAGAAGATACACGAATTGGTAGAGGAAAAGACGAAGATACCAACTTTCCAAGCTTTTCTTGTAGACAAAAAGCACAGATCCCACCTGGGTTGTTCCTATGAGGATGGTCACTGCACTGCATACCATCTCCAATGTCATCTTCACCACCACCACCACCACCACCTTTCACTTCCATCATCACGATCTACTATCAAAAGGGTTCCTTCAAAAGATCTTTTTTATTCCAAAGTTTCAATCTTTTCACTCAAATGTTGCTCTTCTCTGATACCTTCCAGCAACTTTCTACTGATCTTTTCCTCTTTTTTGCTCTGATACAGAGAGATGGGCATGGATACACACATACACAGATGCAAACAAAAGAAAGGGAACAGATCGGTCAGAGCGTTTTATTGAATTAACAATGAGTGGGGACTGCGAAGAAGAGCACTGAGAAAGAGTCCCCAGAAGCACGTGGAGTACTGATACTCACTGACGAAACCCTATTTTTTAATCCCGTCTTCTTCCATTAACAGCTTTAACGAGACAAGGAATGCTCTAAATATGCATCTCATCTCTCATGCCTAAACTAAACCCTACTCACTTAGTCGTGTACCATGAACCTCCTCAATCTCATTCACTTACTATTTATTAATATTAAAAGTCTCAGCTTTAGATTCCTCCTCTTAACCCTACAGCTCTACCTAGACTTGTCTTGCTCAGATGCTAGGTGTCAACGTCCACTGTAATGCCTCACTGTTCTGCTACATCTTCACACTATTTTATTAATTGCTTAGTTGCATCAACCATGTGCAGCAAGCGGATCATGAAACGTAGCATTGTTTATTATCGTAATTTGTGGTTGTAATTACGACGAAACAAACATCTGGTAACGGCGTCGTCAGATGAAATACCAGAATTTGAAGGAAGATCGTGAGGAGAGTACGAGGACAAAGTTAAACGTTAAGCATGAATGTAAAAGGTCGTAGGAGACTTTCTCTCATTTGTTGATGTCTGGGACTGTTTAAGGTGGTTTGGTCCCCCCTCCTGTCTGTGTTGAATACGTGCAACCTCATCCGGTCATATAGGGAAACAGATCATGTTAATCAGTTTTTATATGTTTCACTATATATTTATATGAATTTCCACAAATATATAAACAAAATTAAATGTAACATGATTGGAATACTTTTATTTTTAATTTCTATAAATATTTCTCAATATTATTATATAATAAAGAAAATCAATTCATATAAATAATTAACTTTTTCATGAATAAATGAGTGTCTGCAAAGGTATCTTCTTTTTGGAATTCCAATGATATTTAAGATAATAACCTGTGGGTTTATGAGTAGGCCATTGGATTGTGTAGGACACTACATTGAGATCTTCACTGTTTTTGTCTCCTCCAACTTCGTCAAACTAAAGTCAACTATTCTCAATTAATAGTACGAAGTTTTATTTAAAATTAATAAAAATGTTATTTAAATATTATTCAATTTAAAAAAATCTTAAATTTTTATTAAAAATAAGAAATAATAAAAAGATGTGAATTTAAGTTTGTTAAGTGACCCATTTACCACAATGGTTTAAACCGTTGTGTGAAGCCAACTTAATTGATTATATATATTCACTAACATACTCCCTCAAGTAAAAGTTTTTTAGGCTTGAAACTTGCACAAATTTACTTTACCTTATGCTGAATAATAGTGAGTGGTAGAATTTGAACTCATTACTACTTGATCACAAAGTCCCTAATACCATATTAAGTGATCGTTTCATCACAATAACTGTGAGGCCAACTTAATTAATTATATATATACACTAATAAAGTTAAGCTTATCTTATCAAATATTATGAATTATCAACATAAAACTCAATATATATATGTAGTTTCATATTGGATTTTAATTAAAAATTTAAAATGTTATCCAATAAATGAATTTAAATTTGAGTTTTTTTTTCATTTATGAAACAAAACTAGAAATTACTATTTTACATATGTATGTTGGATTGCTTTTTTATAATTACATGACGAAGCACTGCATCATTGGATAAAACATTACTTGAGGTACGGTCTTATCAGAGTGCAAGATTTGACTTAGAGAGTGTACCCACCAAGTTAAGTGGAGAGTCCCTGTCCGTGGAGTTTTCTTCGTCGTCTCTTCCACCTCAGATAAGACCACTCTACGATATCCATCTCAGCCGTTAATGTGTCGTTACCAAAAAAAAAGAAGAAGAAGTAATTTTTATAATAATAAATATATGATTACTAATTCAAATAAAAATAAATACAATATAGATCCAAATTGATTTAAAGATGGAATCAGTTTAACCTTAAAAATTTTGAGCTAGTTAAGTTTTAAATTTTTATTAAAATTATAATAAATTAGTTAATTTGTATTTAATAGTCTCTTTTCAATTAAATTTTAAATTATTCAATGAATAAAAATAATCTCCTTTTTGAATATTATTTCAATTTCTAAAATTTTAAATTCTTATTGTATATAGATTTTATAGATCCAAATAATTATTATACTCTATATTGTAAGGATTAAAAATCAAATTAATTTCGCCAATTCATACGTAAAAATTTTGATTTAGTAAATTTTTCAATTCGAGTTACTTTGATAATCTTTTTTATTAAATGTTAAGTTTAAAAACTATAATAAACTAACTAGTTTTTATTTGACGGCCTCTTTTTTTAATTAAATTTCAATTTTTCCAGGAAATAAACAGTCTTCTTCTTCAACTCTATTTTCAAAGTTTTAAATTCTTTTAATCCTAGGTATGTATTGATTCTATGACAGTCTAATGTAGGATAAAGTTTTTAAACCTTCAAATTTTTTAATTTTATTCAATCCTTATTATATATCGATATTATGACGATCAAATATAAGTTTAAACTTTTAATTCTTAACTCTATTATCTTACTATTTTTTTTAGGTCAGAATTTTAAAACATCGCTACAATATTATTACATGCATTTGGCTAAATTATGTGGTTAAGTTGGCATTTTCCGTGTTACCCTCTTGAACCCACATAAGTCCAAAACCAAATAATAATGTTCACGGGGCTAATCCAAATGCCAATAAGAGTTGGGATCAGATTTTTTGTTAATGTTTCTATCATATTTTATTAAATCTCCTCCACACATTTATGTAAACTTCACATGAATGTATGAATAAGATTTAATATAATAGAGTTAAAACATCGTAACTCAAACGGAGTATTTGATGTGATTAAATTGTGGGATTGGGATTGGGATTGGATTTAGAACCACTAAATGAAGATTGGAGAATTGTGATTGAGCATTGAAAATGGATGAATTGACAACTGTTGTTGTTGATGACTAACTTGTGTTTGTGTAGGAATAATATAACTGTGGAATGGAAGTCCATGTGGTGTTGTGGCAGTTGGGTCAGGTTTCAGACACAGTACTATGGAGTTTGATTAGAAGAGAAAAAGGACAAATGACTTCGGTCTTGTTGGGGTTGCTTTGCTTGAGGGGACCATTCATTCATGCTCTCTCTTTGAGCTAATAAATGCATTATTTATTATTTCTCCCAACTCTCCTTGTGGGGGATTTAAGCTTATCAAAGTGACGTCATTATGATAATTTAAACTAAAATAATATTTTAAATTGAGTAAAAAATGTATTTAGTGGGTCAATTTGTTGTATCCCCAATTACATAATCATATTTTTTGAATAGTTCAAACTTAATAGAGCTTTAGATTGAGATCGAGTTACATTACGAAGATCGGGCTGAGCCAAGTCCGAAACGGACCTGACCCGTTGTTATATCTAAAAGTAGAAATAGTTGCAGTAGTGAGTCTTTTCTGTCTCTGGGCCTAAATCGGGCCCATTTTACATTGTTTTTAATGGAGGAATCGATTCAGGCAAACATGACGTAGAAAACAGAGTTGTCTGCTCCTTTTCACTTTCTATTAGCCAAACTCGATTCAGTATCTGCACATGCACCTCTCAGTCTCTGACGTACATGTACTATCAACATTATATGGTCTAAAATGAACAGAACTGGAGTAAACTTCCAGTGAGGCTCCACCCCAAGTTTTTTGGAAGATAGTAGGGCCCGGCCCAATCAAGTCTAGTTTGAATTCAAAGTAAATGCAAGCTTACCCAATTTCCGAGTTAAACTCAGAACATTATATTCTCAGGTTGTTAGTTTGGTCAGACTCAACTCATTATCATCGAACCTATATATTAAATTCATATTCTTAGATATAACTGGTGACTATAATGTAACATGTTTTCAATATAAGCTATAAAGAAAAATAATATAAAATATAGAAAATATTTATTTTATATTTACTTATTAAAAAACTAATACATTCTAATAAACTCAATCTTGAAAAAAAAATCTTTCAATTAACATTAAAAAAATATAAATAAATAAAGCTAATTGTTTTTATTATTGATAACCTAGATAGAGAAGGTGTGGAGAATAAGGTTTAGGATACTATTTGGTACTGACCGGTACGTACTGTACCATACCAAAATCGGTACTAAACAAAAGGTACACCAATCGGGTTTAAATACCGGTCGGTATCGGTCGGTTTCAGATGATACCGATCTATACCAACCAGTTTCAGATGGTATCAGTCGGTACTAGCTGGTAATTTGAGGGAGGGAGAGTTTAAAATTTTTTGAAATTTTTGTAAAAGTTTTTCCATATTTTTTAAAATTTTCAGTACCAGCTAGTATTCCCTCCCGCCTCTCCCTCCCCCTCTTTTTTTCAAAGTTTTTCAAATTAATTATTTTATTTACTTCAAGTTTTATTATTATTGTAAATTTTAATTTTTGTTTTTTAAAAATAAATATTTTATTACTACTAATAATAATAATTTAAATTATTTTATTTAAATTTATTTTAATATTTTATGTAATATTTATTAATAAAGTATTAATAACAATATTTATTTTTTTAAAATAAATAATTTAAAAATTATTAATTTATAAACTTATATTTATTTTATATATTTTTAATTATTAAATCAAAATTTATTTGTAATTTATATTTTTAAAAAATATATTTTAAATTTAATTATATTTATTAATAATTAATAAAATTAATTTTATAAATTAAATTAAAATTGTGATTATTATTTATTATTATAATTTTTAGAGGCAAGGTTAAAAATATACAGTATAATTATATAATATAACAATAAACTATTTTATAATTTAAAAAAATTAAAAATTATTTTATAAATTTAAAAATTACAATTATCACAAACTAATCCTGCATAGTATGATATTCGCAGCATTGGTGGAGATCCAGTCAACAAGTGACTGCCAGACTTGGTGAGTGAAAGTTAGATGGCTACTTTTGACACGTAATCTCAGATTGAGACCTTCTGACAAAGTCATTGTCTGATAAAATGTTAATTTTCTCTTCACATGATTTGACATTTTTAAAAGTAAGTTTTTTATTTCTTAAAAAATAAGGTGTTCTTTGCAGATGATACGCGTGTTCGAGTATGGTACTGATAATTACGTGCATTTATACAACAATAATAAATACTATGGCTGCGATTGGTGAACAAATGTAGCTGATTCTTGTCTTTCAGTTGTTTGATTATTGAAAGTTTTATTTGGTAAGAACATAAATAATTAGCTGGTTTATATCAAAATATTGGATTTAGAAAAGCTAGACAATAGCAGCATTTTGAGTAACTTTTTTATCTTTAGCTAAATATGTAGAAGTGAAAAATTAATTATGCCCTCCTAAGTAAACAAAGCTATATATTAATTAATTTTTGCAAGTTAATTTATGCCTAATTATAATTATATTTTATGTTTGGATGATGATGATTATTATTATTGTTGTTGTTGTTGTTATTATTATTATTATTATATGTTCTATGTTTTTTTTATTAAAGTTATAAACTTAATTTTTGTAGAATTAAATATCTAAAATCTAAATTTCTATAAGAATATTCAACGAAATACTAAGATATATAATATT